>JAJOOS010008859.1:0-11969 GCA_029582725.1 Solanum chiquidenum
AAGTAAAAAGAAAAAGCCGACTTCTGCAATTAGAAAAAATAGACATTGATTTCCTTTATAAAGAGCTTCAACAGAGAGCTATAGCTTAATTTTCGCAAACAAACCTGGATTTTAGGAACGGTACCACCATTATTGTGGTCTGTTTTGCTGATTTTTCTCCAACAAATCACTTTTGGAGTGGAACTGAAGAGTCACTCTGATTAAGGATTTGAGTTATTCACTCCCTCAGGTATCTCTATTTCTAACGGAGAAGATGGAAGACCCGTTCTGGAGAAACGTACGCATCCTTTCGAAGGGGTGGGGGAGTGGGTGTGCGTGAGTTTCTGCGGAAAAATCGAGACTGTTCTTTCATTATGTGTTCTTACAGAGTGGGGTGGGGTAGCGTGAGACCAGAAGTAGGGTGTGGGGGTAATGAGAAACCAGAAGTAGGGGGTAGGGGGGGTAAGGGAAGTATAATAAGTCTTTTGTGAAATATATAAAAGGGGAAAGTAAAAATATATATGTCAAATTTTTATTATTAACGTCTGGCTATAAAAACAAATTGAGGTCTGAATATTGTTGCCTTACTAATACTACATTAAAATACTCTTTAACGACTGGAAAAAAAATTGACGTTATAAATATACTTATAACGATCGGAATTATATTCTTTCGTTAAAATTTGGACGTTAAAAATCCATTTTCTTGTAGTGCATCACAATGAAGTATTCATCGATGTATATCACTTAACAATAACTCGACCATACTTTGCCCTAGTTCATCACCTAATGCTTCTTCCTATGATTAAATCATCTTTTGTTTGGTGCACGAAGATCTACGCATAAATCCTACCATTGACTTACATTATATTACGCAGTAAGCACATATTTATAACTACTCAATTAATAAAACCTAGCCTACCTGGGCACCAAGCAGTTGCATGGGGTTTTGGCTTTGATTTTTGTTTCCAGGCTTCGTGACGGTAATCTTAACCAAAAATCCGCAATCCATTGACCTTTTTATGCTATAAATATCCTTAAACTTCCTTCCCAAGCTTAGAGCAGCTTTTTGGGGGTTTCTAGGGTGATTTACGTATAAATTAGGTATTTTAGAAAGAAAGAGAAAATAAGATTTCGCGTTATTTACATTCTATCTCACCTATCCCACTCTGGCACCAGCTTACCCCGTTGTGGTGCCGCCGCCCTAGCGTCATCTGGCCCGCCCTGGCGGGACAGTGGGCCAGAAATTTCCCTGAATTTTTGCTTTTTCTAAATAAAGATGGTTCGGGTTCGTTACAATAAACCTGTAAGTGCTCAATTCTCATTCCTCACTTGTCATGGACTGAAGTTTATTATAAGCAAACACAAGTTAATACATCTTCTTGACATATAGAAGATCTTTCTTCTTGCCTTTCCCAGTATGATAGTTACTACCATTCATACAAACCATGTTGTTCATATTTACTAAAATCATTCAAATCGATAATCAAAACTAACGAATGTTTTGACACCACTTTATTGGGAAAGGCAATACACAAACAAAGAAGGTCGACGTGTTTATAGTGGAATAATATCCAAGTCTAAACTTACTCTTTGAATTTGAATCAAAAGAAGACAAACTAAGTCAAGTACTACGAAGAATGGAAAACAAGTTTATTAACCAAACAAAAACAACAAAACAAGAATAAACCAATAACACAAAACACAAACATGAGGTAAATAACGAGATGAGGGAATTCTCTCTCTAGCAGATCATCCAAGAGAACTCTCTGGAGAATCAATAATTGGTTGTGGGTCAACAACATCATCTTGAACGGGAGCATCAAAAATATCATGCAAGTCATTCTGAATATGATCATCTTCAATATCAATTTGATTTCATCATTTTGAAGATTTTATTTAGGTGCAATAGTCAAAGGAACTGGATCAACATCAACTATGCTCTCATTACTATGAGAATCAACTTTCTTTGCTTTGTTAAGATCTTAAATTGTTTGGTTTTCAAAGAATACGATATCACGACTTCTAAAAAGTTTCTTAACTGGATCAAAGAAATGATAAGCCAAATTAATCTTGACCATAATCTAAAAAGATACATTGCCTAGTTTTAGCATCCAACTTTAATTTGATCTCTCATACTTAGGAACATTCTCAAAGGCTTTGCACCCAAAAACTTTAAGATAATAATAAGAGACATTCTTACGAGACCAAACTTTGTCAGGGACATCACCATTAAAAGCAATATCATGAGATAAATTGATAAGATAGATAGCAGTACTAAGTGCTTCAGCCCAAATTAAAAGCAATAGTAGGAGATAAATTGATAAGATAGATAGCAGTACTAAATGCCTCAGCCAAAAGGAATCTTAAAGCTTAGCATCTGAAAAGTATACATCTAACCCTCTCAACTAGGGTTCTATTCATCCTCTCTGCTAAACCATTTAACTGAGGAGTCTTTGGAGGAGTTTTCTGGTGCCGAATACCTTGCTCTCTGCAATATTTATCGAAAGGAACAATATATATTCACCATCATTATTAGAATAGATACATTTCAATTTCTCCTGTTTGTCTCTCAACCAAGGCCTGAAAAAGATCATCAATATTGATGACCATTATTGGAGTTAACCTTTGTGGCCCTTTATGACTCTTGTTCACAAACAACCCATTAATTGAATTAATGATTTTTCAATTTAATGTGTCACATTTTGATTCACTAGAAAAAATTAATTAAGTAAAAATAATTTAACCCAACCCAACTTGTATCCACCCAACCATGACCCAACCAAAAATCGAATTATTCTAAACGTAAGAACCCATTAACCTTAAATATTTACGACATAACTTCGGCACCGGCAACGGCAGAGAAGGTATATTTTGTTGATCAACAAGATTTTCAATTTTCTTTCTCTGCATCAAACCATGATGATTCAAACCGGACGTCATTACCTTTCTAAATACCCTTCAATCGTTCAATTTCCAATGAACTAATAGTCAATAGCCTCTTACACCCTTCAATCATTCGATTTCTGATGAAATGATCAGATTTGGTTCTCCATCCTCCTCTTTTGTAACCATCATCCGCTTCCTCCGGTCCAATCCTCGTCATTTACTCCCTTTCCATGGCCTTGATCTCCTTCACCATACTTGTCGGAATCCTCTGCTCCACGGATGCAGATAAAATGACACCGATCAAAATAATGAAGTTTTGGTTGGGTGGGTGATTCAATGGGTGGATCCAAATTTAGGTTAAATTAAATTAATTTTTGATAAATTATTTTTCTAGCAAATCAAAATGTGACACGTATTAAATGAGAAAATTAATTAATTTTATTAATGGATTGTTTGTGAATAAGGGTAATAAAGGGCCACAAAGGTTAACCCAAGGACATTTTGTGGGGCAATAGGTTAACGAAGGATATTTTTGTACCAATTTCAATAATTTAAAAGTATTCTCCTAGAAATAAATTGCCTGACATACTTGTATAATTAATCAAAAAATGCGGATTATACTATTACTAAATTCTGTAGCTAATTAAATTGTAGCTACGATTTGTAATCTAACACACATAAACTAAGGAACCTTATTATTTATCTAGTGTTAGTTATTTATGAAATTTCCCCACTATATATATTCATGAACCAAATTAATTTGACAATCTTCTAAAATCCAAACCCAAAGAAAATGACTCAAGCTCATGATAAAGCTTATGAAAGGGGATTGCTTTAATTTTCTTGTACATGCTTGTTGCTTTGCCGAAAACAATTTTGACCAAAATTTCATCTTGCAATGAGCTAAGAACCCCAAATCCATAGAATGGAATGAATGAAGAACCTTTACCATGATTCATGAACCTTATCTTCTAATTATTTGCAAAACAATTTTGACCAAAAACTCTTCTTTCAATGGTCTGAGAACTCAAATCCAAAGAATGGAATGAATCAAAAACCTTTACCATGATTCATGAACCTTATCTTGTAATTATTTTTTGACAAATCATATCATGGACTAAAGTCTTGCATTTAACAAAAAAAAAATGGAAGAACCCAGTAGGCATTAATAGTGACAAAACAAGTGATATAATGTAATTTGGCATATACCTATGCTTTACAGATCATTATATGTTACGTGTTCTAACCAAAATAGGTTTACAAACTGCCTAAAAAGTAGCACACTCCATCCATAAGCAGAAAAAGAAATATTTTGAAACTTGACATGAAGCATGATTTGCTTACTTTAATCTCTGTTTGAGGAAACATATGGAACCTTTATGTTTCCTCTTACTTTATTTGTCCAATGAGAGATTTTGTCCTCATTAAATTAGTGGAGTCCGACCATAACGCTAGTTAATGTACATGTCCTTAGTGAAGCCGCGTAGCTATGCTATAGTCAAGGTGTTCTTCGTCGGAAAATAATATCATATACTCCCTCTGTCCCAATTTGTATGACATACTTTCCTTTTTAGTCAGTCCCAAAAAGAATGACACATTTCTATTTTAAATAACAATTTGCCTATAAAATGTCTTTTTTACCCTTAATGAAATGATTTACAACCACACAAATTTCTATCATTCATTTTGGACCACAAATTTTAAAAGTCTTTCCATTTTTCTTAAAGTTTGTGCCAAATCAAAGTACATCATATAAAATGGGACGGAGGGAGTATATAAGTAAATAATATACAAAGTGATTAAATAATATATTTTGGACATTCTTGACAGAACAAGGTGTTGTAGCCTAGTGATTTTAAATGTCTTGAAAGAGCTCATGTATTTGAATCTCACTAGCAACAATCCCCCCCCACCTTTTGGACATGTGAAATTCTTAGCTCCACAACTCTAAAATTAAAAATTCAGAATTTGAAATTTATGAATTATACAACGACAATAAATTATAGATATTTATCTTAAGCCTACATGTGAAGTCAAAACGTCTGAATCCAAAGTCTAGACAAAATTTATGATTTTTTAAATATACATTAAAGTCTAGACAAAATTTATTAGGTTCTCATGAATTTGTAAAGAAAATTATACGAGTCTGTTTGAATTAACTTATTTTAAATACTTTTAAGCTTAAATAAATTTCAAACTATTTTACAGTATTTGGTTAGAATAAAAATGTATTTGTAAACACTTATTTTTAAGTGAGAAACAACAAAAATAAACGAAAAATCTGGCTAATAAGCCAAAAATTATAAGCCCATTCAAATAGGCTTTAAATGGGGTCATCCCTCTAGCTAAGGTTTGAAACAATTGACACTTAAATTTCAAGACAATTGATGGGTAAATGGTGGGAGAGAGTGACAAAGTGATCATCTAAGAATGAATGGGACTTGAGTTCATAAATACTCTGAACCAATAGTATGGTCACAATCTATATGCTAAAAAGGTTGTAGTTCTTATCTTGTAACATCTAAGAATGAATGAGACGTGTGCTCTTGCTTTGCATATTTTGCACTATGAATTATGATAGATGACAATTGTTAGGATGTGTGGACTCTTAGCATTAATTTTCTTCTTTATTTTCTCAACTTTGAAGGCATTCCATTTACTTTTACAAATCACGGACCACTATACATTGGTGGAAACGCAATTAAAAGTGGAATTTAGGAAAAACTTATTTTGAAGTGAATATCAACCTCATAATAGTTACAAATTGAAGAAATAATATTATATGTATACTCAAATCACCATGAACTAGTAAAAGATTGTATAAACGTAAAACTCCCTCTATTTCATATTAAGTAAATTTTTGAGATTTTTAACCT
Organism: Solanum chiquidenum; assembly: GCA_029582725.1. NCBI lineage: Eukaryota > Viridiplantae > Streptophyta > Magnoliopsida > Solanales > Solanaceae > Solanum > Solanum chiquidenum. The sequence goes on from JAJOOS010008859.1 coordinate 5,744, forward strand.
AAGGCTCCTTCTAGGAGGAAAATCCATGATTTTTTTCATCGTAAAAATTATAACCAAAACAATTTTTGTTCTTTAATTAGAGGTGATTTAAAAGAGAAGAAGAAGCAAGAATAGAAAAGAACCAAAATACTATCAAGAATGAAGTTTTTACCTAGATACTAACAGTGGAAGAAATGTGAGAGATAAGAGAGTAATAAGAGAGAAACATATCCAAGCGAATATTTTTGTGATTGAGATTAATTATGGAGAGAGAGAAAAAAATATTTTGTTATGAGACCCAAAAAATAAGCACACTAATCCAAAAAAATTAAAAAATGTGTATTATTTTTAAATACTATATTTGGAATTAAAAACTTTTTTTTGTAATTAAAAAAAAATATATTTTATATTCTTAATTAAAGTCTTAAACACAATATCCTTGTAATTTTTTCCTTTTTTTTATTATTCAAAATAATTGAATTATTCAAAGCTCAAGATAAATATTTAAAATATTTTCTATGAGATAAATTGCACGACTTGAGGATAAAAAAAAGGGAAATAATGAAAAATATAGTTTAAATTATGTCCTTATATATTTTTCTTAATAGGTGTGCATTACAGCCTCACAAATTTACTTAATATGGAATAGAGGAAGTAGGTTATATATTACTCCCTCCTCCCCTTCGTATTAATTTGTTTGTCCATTTTTTATTCGACGTAAAATTTACGATATTTTTTTAATATTGTGGTCTTAAATAAAAGATAAGTAATAAATACTGCTTCTTTTGTCCCAATTTATGTGACACATATCATTTTTTTAGAGTCAAACAGTTTACGTTTAACTGAGAATTCGCTCATGAAATCTTCAAATTTTTGGTAGAGTATTCTTCATAAATTTCTTCAAAGAAGTCTTCTCTTCCTATTGATTTTACTGATTCTAAATCTGAATCAATATCTACTCTGTCTATTTTTGAGATTTTTACTCTCTTTTAATTGCATTCATAGCTTTTATGTCCTTCTTCGCCACAATTATAGCATTTACATTTATTGTCTGATTTTTTGAAATCTCTCTTTTTCTTATAATACCTCTTTTTTGGTATATAATCTTTTTTGGAGATATTTTTCTTTTTTATTAGGCTTTTCTTAAATTCTTCCTTTTTTTTATAAGGTTTGTTTTCGCATCCCCATTGGGTTGCTGCATTTGTATCTAAACAATTGTGTGTTAATTCTTTTAGCTTTTCTTTGTATGTTATGGGACATACATAATTGACCAAGTCTATTGTTTAGGAATGATATTCTTTGACCTAGAGTATCTCCTTTAATGCATTCTTTTTCATATTCTTCTCTGAAATATTTTGCCCTAAAGCCTGATAATTTTTTATAGTATTTTTCTAGGTAAGGTGACATTTCCTTTCCACTATCAAATATTTTATAATAATATTCTTCAAATTCACAAGTGTATTCTTGAATATGACTCATTTTACAAATTTGTAATTTTTCTAATTGCTCTTTGGCAATTGTTCTCATTTTTTCTCTATTATCGGTTGGACTTCCTAGACCACCGAAAAATTCATTAGCTACATATTGCTTTAGGTTTGTAATTCCTTCTTGAAGTGAATTTTTTAACCCTTCTAAGGTGTTATTTTTTATGATTTTTTCTGCATCTTCAGTTAGGCCTGAAAACCAATCATTTACTTTTCCAATGAAAGTGTTTATCATGATTATGTATTTTTCTTCATCAGTATAATTCATTCCTTTCCCTAGTAAAAAGTAAAGGAGTATATTTTGGGACCATAGGTCTAAACTTGTTTCAGGATCTCTTTTGCAATCGAGATCTAGAAATTGAGTTCCTATGTCTCCTGTTTGGAGTTTGTTAGGCATGAACTTTGATTTATTATCATTATGATATTGTTTTATGAAATCCTTATTCTTTTTTGCTTTATCTGCAAAATTTCTTTCTCTATCCTCTGGATTGATTTCTTCTTTCACTGTTTTTGATCCTTCTCCGGTTTTAAAATTGCCTTGGGGTCCTCCTGTATCCCCTTTGTTCATCAAAACTTTGATTTGTTCATTTGAAAGATTAAGATCTTCCATTGCATATACTAGCTCATCTAGTTGTTCATTCATTGCTTTCAGATTCTATATTTTCTTCTTTTAGTTCTTCTTCTATTTTTGTTTCTTTATTTTTTTCTAGAAAATCATGGATTAATTTTTCATCCATACTTCCTTTTTGATAAGAACTCTTACTCGCAACTCTTTTTGCTAGTAATTCTTTCAGATAGTTTTGACTAACCTTTTTGTCAATTTTTTCTGTTTTATCTATCATATTTATAATTCTTCCAGGAATGTTTTCTTTTATAGAGATTATCTCTATTTTCAAAAGTTTTAATCTGAGAGCTAATTGTTTATGACTTTCTTTCAAATCATTTAACAAGTCGATGACTTCTTTTATGCTCATGATTAGAAATCTGATAAGCATTTATATTGAAATAAATTATAACTATAATTTACTTCATATTTATAATAATCTTCCTCAGATTTCTGTATAACTATTAAAGTTATAATTTCCTTTTTTAAATCATTATTTAAACTGTTTATACCTCTTAGTATTTCTACTAAAGCTTTTTCATTTAAATATCATAAGGTTTTACCAAATTTTCTTTATTCATTTCTATTCTGACCAATAATCTGATGACCAAAATTCTGTATTATCAAAATTATTGAAGTTATAATTTTTATATATATATATATATGTATATATATATATATATAAATATTTGTAAACTACGTAAAAAGTACTATAAGTCACAATAATTGACAATTCAAAATATTTAAAAGATATATGAAAAATTTACGGTCAAAGATAGACTTGTTTGAATCTCAAAATCGAAATGTATCGCATAAATTGAAAGAAAGAGAGAAATACTTTTTAATCTTATGCTTTTAAATAAAACATACATAGAATATACAAAAACATCTTATAATTTTATAATATTAAATATGTCATGTGTAAAAATTAAAATTAAAGAGTTTTTAGAAAAGAACAAAGACATTTTTTTGTAAATGGACAAAAAACAACAAATAAATTGAAAGTGAAAGAATAATTGATTTACTGGAATATATAACTCTTTTCAATACCACCCAATACATTATACATTAGCATGCAACCAATATACTCTGCCATCCCTTTTTTTACTTGTTAAATTTTGACTTGATACACATATTTTAAGAAATATTGATTGATATAGTGGGTTTATCATTTTATCTTTATTAACTGATAAGAGCTTAAATATATTTATTCATTACATTTTTCAAAGACATTAACTCAACGTTAATAAATTGAGGGTATAATAAGGAAAAAAACTATCCTTTCTTAATTTATAAAAAATGACAAGTAAAAAAAGACATTAAATTAAGAAATATTTGGCAAATATATAGAGACAAAGAGAATAATGATAAAATTAGCAAATTAATGGGATTTCTTAATCTACAACTGCCGCAAGAGAGATTGACATTGCTACTAACATAACACAGATACCATGTTGTGGGACTATAAATTAATGAAAGGACATGGTTATCATAAAAAATTGTATCAGTTTTTGTACGCTTTTGTTTTATATTGCTTATCGTTATAAAATGAGTTTAAATTTTATACACTGCCATCGTGTACGGTGGGGTATACACATTTTATTTTTTTATAAATGGTCACTTTAATTAATTAAGAAAGAAAGTAAATATATACATATTTAATAAAAAACTTTTGATGAATCAGTGTCACGTTAAGCCTTCCAAAATCTGTCCCTGCTTATACCGAATAAATATAAGTGATACAACTCTATCGTGAGATATGCCTAAGAAGACATTGAAATGAATTCTAACAACGTACATTAAGGGTCGTTTGATAGAGTGTATTAGCAAAAATAATGCATGCATTAATTATATGTACTAGTAATCTCTTGTTTGGTGCATTTTTTCATGTATACACCCTATTGTGTATTAAGGAGTGGATTTCTAGGTATTAGTAATGCAAATAATTTAATACATGCATTAATATGGTTAAAGACCCAATTACCCCTCAAAAGTACTTTTACATCTTTTCCATCATAATTGTGAAGGATACTTTTGTAAAATAAATATTTTTATACAATGCATATTATTTTTAATACACCAAACCAAACAATACATAAGAAATAATTCATGCATAACTAATACAAGTATAACTAATACATGTATTATTAATGCAAGCATTACTAATACACTCTATTGAGAATTATTTTTATACGCCCTACCATTAAAGATGCACGTTGACACTTATATATCTACTTATTATTATTTTTCTAAATATTTTAATCTATCCATTAAATCAAATTTAATTTATTACATTTACTCTTCTAGTGGTCAATCCTGCAGATACATGAATTAGATATTTAGTAGGAGAAGTATCATTATCCTTAACAATTGGATCCATATCCATTAATATATGACAATGATAATAATGTTCACTACGTACCAACGTCAATTCAATTCAATTCAAAATTCATTTACTCAATGATTTCAATTTAATTCAAAGTTCATTTACTCAATTTAAATGAACTAAAAAATAGCATTTGTTCCTCTACATGAATAGGAACAATTTGATTTGGCTGTTCAATTCATATTTGTCCATATATGAACTGTTGTACACTTGTACTGAAACCTCAATTTGCATCCAGATCCAGTGTTAGATCTAGTTCGCTCAAACTTTACGTACATAATATACATTTATTGTCTAGAAAAAATAATTGTCACATATATTCAAATACATAACTAGAGCTGTCAAAAAGGGTCGGCCCAGCCCCACCCGGCCCAAGTCTCGCGGACCAAGAAATTTGAAGGGATAGGGCGGACTGGCACATCATTTGAAAGGGTCTGAAAATGCTCAACCCAACCCTAGAAGGGCCGAGGGCTCGGGCGGGCTAGCCCTTCTTTTTTTCTTTTCAAACTTATAGTTTTATAACATCAATAAATTGAGAAAATTTTCAAATCAAATATGACAAACAATGGTGTTGTTTCAATAACACTAGCAAAAAATCTAGTGTAATTAGTATGTATCTCGCATACCATATACGTGAGCGAGATAAGAGAGTGACAAACAAGATGGGAGGGAGGCGAGGGCGCAAGATTTGTCTATGTATCCTAGATACATGCGAATCTACTTGGATAGAGTGTATATATAACAAATTAACCTAATTTTGAGTCCATATATTTCGAGATACATGTAGCTGGACGTACCAAAATCTGGTATAACGTTCATAATATTACAACATAACGTGTATTTAAGTAATGAGATAATACTAGCGAGATTATTGTAAGTTACCCTTAAATAAAAAGTTTTGGCCCATGGGCCGACCTCGATCAAGCCTCAAGGGTCAATGGTTTATATGAGCCGGGCATATAAGCTCTAATTTTAAATGGATTTGAAAAATCCTATCCAATTCTACCCCAATAATGGATTGGATTGGGCCGATCCCATGGGCTAAACCCGTTTTGACGGCTTTATATATAACACATGAGGTCCACTTACTCTAAATTTTAAATCAGTCATTGCTTGCATCCTTAAAAAACACCCCCTCCACCCTCAAATTTCAAAAAGGGAAAGGAAAAAGCAATACTCCCTCCGTTTAAAAAATAATGACCTCCTTTCCTTTTAAAAAATAATGACCTCCTTTCCTTTTTAGTCTGTTTAAAAAAGAATGGCCTCTTTCTTTTTTTGGTAACATTTTAATTTCAGTTTTCCACGTGACATGTTTAAGGCTACAAGATTAAAGGACAATTTTGTACATTTGACATAACTTTAATTTAGAACCACAAGATTTAAAAGTCTTCTTTATTTTCTTAAACTCCGTGCCAAGTCAAACTAGACCATTCTTTGTGAAACAGAGGGAGTAACTATTTTTTCCATTATAGTTTGATTGGCATATAATTTAAGAAAATAATAAATAAATAAATAAATTTTGTGATTTTAAATTATAGATACGTATAATGTACAAAAAAAATTATTATTTAATCTTGTAATCTTTAATATGTTAAGTTGAATATTAAAATAGAAAATTGCCAAATAACAAAAAAACATTCTTTCTTGAATCAATTAAAAGAATAAATTTTAGAAAAAAATGTAAATGGATATAATAAATAATTATGAAGTGGTGTGATGAATGAATATTGAAGGAGTAGGCTGTCTTGCCACATGCAGAGTGCCACCACGTGA
>JAJOOS010008860.1:0-28923 GCA_029582725.1 Solanum chiquidenum
TCATATCTTTGAGTTGAGTATCTAATTTCTGAGTTGAGTATCTTATCCTTGAGTACTTCTGAGTTGAGTAAGTTGAGTAGTTTTGAGTATCCTTGAGTATTCCTTGAGTTGAGTAAGTTTGAGAAGAGGTAAGTATGTTTCCTTTTTATCAAGTTTCAAGCGTATGGTTATGTTTTAGAATTCCTCTTACATGCTCGTACATTCCACGTACTAAGCCATTTGGCCTGCATCTTTTTATGATACAGACACAGGTATTCAGGATCATCAACAGGAGATTCGTTGATACATCCGAGAGTTCGAGTTAGCTATGGTGAGCCTCCTTGTTTCCGAAGGATTTCATTTACTTTTCAGTTTAGTCAGGATGTCGCGAGTCTTGTCCCGACTTTCATCTTTATCAGTTAGAAGCTTCATAGATAGTCAGTATAGTTGAGAAGTCTGTATTATTCATTTATTTTATTAAATGTTTTAAAGACTTAAGTTGCCTATTTTATGACGAGTTGAATATATTATTTTATTCTTAGTTGTTCATTTGAGGTGAAGTTTTGAAAAGTTGAGTTTATTGAATTTTATTCAGTTTTAAGCTTTGTATGCTTGAGTCAGTCTTCCACTTGAAGTCAGCCAGGATGAGGGTTCGCTTGGGGACCAACAATGGTTCTTGAGTGCCGGCCACGTCCAGGGTATAGGCTCTGGTCGTGGCAACAACCAACTGATGTCTTGATGATTCAAGATCAACATCTATTTATGAGTCATCAAGATAAGAATATTGATATAGGTAGTGGAGATAAGTTGTTTGCACAGTGGAGTGTTTTAAAGCCAAGAAATTTCTTGATGTATCATGACCAACATCAGTTTATGACTCATCAAGGTATTAATACTGACACAAGTGATGGAGATAGGTTGTTTCCACAACAAAGTGTTGTAGAGCCAAGTGATTTCTCGATGGTTTAAGATTGGCATCATAATCACATAAGTTTATGAATAATCAAGATGTTATTATTAATACAAGTAGTGCACATGAGTTATTTCCTGGGCTCATCATGCTATACTCGCATGAAAGGAAAAACGAACAATTTACGCTTTAGTAGCTACCGTTTCACTGGCTCTAGTATTCACATGCTTTCAAGGAATGGAATATTATCAAGCACCCTTCACTATTTCAGATAGTATTTATGGTTCTACCTTTTTCTTAGCAACTGACTTTCACGGTTTTCATGTGATTATAGGTACTATTTTCTCGATCATATGTGGTATTCACTAATATCTTAGATATCTGATCAAGGAGCATCACGTTGGCTTTGAAACAGCTGTATGGTACTGACATTTTGTAGATAATGGTGTAAAGCGCCCAACCGATGCCTTAATGATTCAGGATCAACATCGTGATCAACATCAGTTTATGAGTCATCAAGGTGTTAATACTGATATATGTAGTGTAGATGAGTTATTTGAACAATGCATTCATTCAGGATCAACCTCATGATCAACATCAATTGATGAGTCGTTAAAGTGTTAATATTAATACAAGTAGTGCACATAAGTTATTTCCAAAACAGAATGATGTAGATCCAACCAATGCCTTGATGATTCAGGATCAACGTCATGATGAACATCAATTTATGAGTCATCAAGGTGTTAATACTAATATATGTAGTGTAGATGAGTTATTTTCACAATGGAGTGGATTCATTAATGATCAACCTTATGATCAACATCAATTGATGAGTCATCAAAGTGTTAATATTAATAAAAATAGTGAACATAAGTTATTTCCACAACAGAATGATGTAGAGCCAAGAAATGCCTTGATGATTCAGGATCAACGTCATGATCAACATCAATGTATGAGTCATGAAGGTGTTAATATCGATACATGTAGCGGAGATGAGTTATAGGCACAATGGAGTGCAATTCAGAATCAACATCATGATCGACATTTGTTGATGAAGCATCAAGGTGTTAATACTTCTACATATGGTGGAGATGATAAGTTCTTCCCACAATGGAGTATTGAAGAGATAAAATATTTCTTGGATATTTGAGGGAGCTCGACCAGAATTTCATGAAGACCAAATGTGACATGATTTTATGGGAGGACATATGCATCCAACAAGATGAAACTAATTATGGATAGACATATCCTGTAGAACTTACCCTCAAGCATTTGAAATATTACCACTTTGTAATGATCAAATTCAAGTATTATTGTCACATTAAGGGACAAATTTAGCACATAAGTTATTTGCATAATTGTATAATAAAAACTAAATGGAAACAATGAATACAATTTTTTTACTGAATTTTATACTATCAACTTATCAAAGTCACCAATATCTTTCCAGCTAGCTAGTAAATCTCATTTTTCATGGATATTTACTTATAGAAATATCTTTTCTTAACAACCTTATATGTAATGATGATGTATATAAGTTAAATTCATGATTTAATATTACAATATCATTATAAATTTTCAACGTACTTTTATGGGACAAGAGATAAGAACCCCACCCCCCCCCCCCGAATTATGACAAAATCATCAGATACACACAAATTATGTGAGGGTCCTATTGTTGTTAACTTATTTTTTCTATATTATTTATACCCTTGAACTATTTGAGGGTCCTCTTAACCTCTTAACACAATTGTCAAAATTGCTCTAGTTATTGTGTTTATACTGTTAAGTAAACTTTTGCACTCATTTTTTTATTTATGAAACTACATGACTCGTTTTGATATTTAAAAATTATTCTTGATAATTTGCACATGTTTTCTTTATTTAAGAAATTTTCATATACTTGTAAAGTTGATACTTTGCACAAGTTTCTTTAATTTATTTGGTATATAAAACTAGAGCAAAAATTACAATTAGACAACAAAACAAATTGGACCAAAATAATTTAGGGGTTTAAATAATATGAAATAATTAAATTTAGTGGGTAATAGAACCCTCATATAGTTTAGAAGTGTAAATAATACATAAAAGTTAAATTCATAGGGGTAATAGGACATTTCCATAATTTAAATGTATAATTAATAATTTTGTGAAAATTCAAGGGAGAATCTTATGCCTTATTCCTACTTTTATTTTGTAGCTGCTAACTAGTACACACAGTACTATCCAAAATGCATGAAAAGATATGAACAAGTAGTTGCGGACCCACCTCGTATACATATCTTTCGTCAGCATGGCATAACATGAACAAATATGGATCTCAATTAGCAAGTAAGTACAAATACAATCCTGATTAATTTGGATTTATGTTGCGCATGATCCATTCGGAAGAAACGCTTCCTAATAAAGAAAGATAATAAATAAATTTTCACTTTGAGATATCTGATCGGAGAAGACTAGTTCCTTGAAGGAAAAACATTAATGATAGTCAAAAGATTGTTATCTTTTATTATTGATATAGAATTTTTTTAAATTTCAATATCATAAGTATCATGTTTAAGACAAAAAATTTAAATAAAAATTCGGTCTATGAATATTCTTTATTTGTTACAAAATTTTAAAATCATTCGTACTAATGAACTTTGTTTTTGGTCAAACTAAGATCCATAAAATGAAACAAATATAGAAATTAATTTACAATATGCTAATCTTTCATTTATCTTTTTCAGATCTTGAAACGAAGTACAAAAAGATAGAGCCCCTGATGCATCTATATAAACACATAGATATATTACTTTTCCTTACAATTTCATACATATAAAATCTTTTTTGTTCTCTCATAAAGTAGTGTTTGTTTATAAATCCTAATTTGTAACATATGGAGGGTCATATTCATCAACAACATAACATACCCGATATATTTCCACAAATATATTATATGAGTGGTGGTATGTATACATCCTTAGTTCAACCTTGTAAAAGTGTGAATATTACTACAAATGGTGTAGATAAGTTGTTTGAATAATCGAGATTTGTACGGCTAACTGATTCCTTGATGATTCAAGATCAATATCAGTTTATGAGTCATCAAGATGTGAATATTGATACATGTGGTGGAGATAAATTGTTTGCACAATGGAGTATTGTAAAGCCAGGCGATTTCTTGATGAATCATGACCAACATCAGTTTATGACTCATCAAGGTGTTATTACTGACACAAGTGGCAGAGATAGGTTCTTTCCACAACAAAGTGTTGTAGAGCCAAGTTATTTCATGATGACTCAAGATTGGCATCATAACCAACATCAATTTATGAGTCATCAAGATGTTCATATTAATACAAGTAGTGTGCATGAGTTATTACCACAATAGAATGATATAGAACCAACAGATGCCTTGATGATTTAGGATCAGCGTCTATTAATACAAGTAGTGCACAAGAGTTATTTCAGAAACAAAATGATATAGAGCCAACAGATGTCTTGATGATTTAGGATTAGCATCATGATCAACATCAGTTTATGAGTCATCAAGGTATTAATAATGACACATATGGTGGAGAGATGATAAGTTTTTCTCACAATGGAGTATTGAAGAGATAAAATATTTCTTGGATATTTGAGGGAGCTCGATCAGAATTTCATGTAGACCAAATGCGACATGATTTTATGGGAAGATATATATATCCAACAAGATGAAACTAATCACGGGAAGGCATAACCAACAAATTTTATTAGAACTTACCGTTAGAAATTAGTAATATTACCACTTTGGAATGATAAAATTCAAGTATTAATGTCACGTTAAGGGACCAATTTAGCACAAGCATCATTGTATAATAAAGGCAAACAGCTAATACAAAATTATTTCTGAATATATAATTTCCACAACAGAGTGATATAGAGCCAATCAATTTCTTAATCATTCAGGATCAGCGTCATCATCAACATCAGTTTATGAGTCATGATGGAGTTGATAAGTTCTTCCCACAATGGAGTGTTGAAGAGACGGGATTCTTTGAATAAAATTTTTGTGTAGATAAGATGGGCAGAGTTTCTTGTACTAAATTATTTACAATATTGTATTGTTCATGTCCTTATCTTTATGTCTTGTTCTTCTGTTATTTTTTCGGAGTGTTGAAGTGCCAATAAAGTCCAATACTGTAAATGTTTTCACCCACGGCAAGGTTTTCATGTATGGCCAGCTGCTTTCTATAACTCGCTTTCCCTTAGTCCATCTAGGAAATAAATATTACCGCTAAAAGGAAAATTTAAAGCCACTAAATGTCTCTTTTGTTGTAGTGGTAAATGTTAAAGGCAGAATGACAAAGAAGGAGCTGTTACTTAATGTTTCACTTTACTTGTTCTAGAAATACTCCAAAGATTTTCTTTCTCCGCGAATAATACACCCCTAACATAATTGTAATAGTAAATTCATAATCGTGTTCAATTGAATAATGTCTTTAAAAAGAATAATAGAGAACGCAAAAATCTAGCCTCTCGTAGAAGTTTCCGATTTGCCTTATGACGATTTTCCTTTTTTCGTTTCGTGAATACCAGACGGTGTAGGAAGTTACATTCTAGAACTTAAGACGTGTCATTTCATTCCATAAAAGTTGTCCTCTTTTTGTTTCATTGTAAGATGGTTTAGTAAGTTATAAGATTCTAGAACTAAAGATGTCGCTTTCTGGTTTAGTTTGGAGATGATTTAGGAAACTATTATTCTAAGGAAGTATACTACATGTCTATTTCTCCATTCAGTGGGTATATTCTTGGTTTCCGGCACGTAAAAGTAGACAAAGAGAGTCATTATAAACACAAAGACGACAAAGAAGATGAACAACCCAAACTTCATCCAGCACAACATCATTAAGAAAACTTGTGCCACCCAAAACGTGAATAACATGTTCATGAAAACGATGACACTTTGTGCTGCAGATCGAACTTCAAGTGGAGAAATCTCACTGGGAATTAACCATCCCAATGGACCCCATGAGAATGCAAAGGCAGCCCTGAAATAAAAGTTGCACCCACGTTGACAGCACCAATTTTGTTGCTCTGACCATATGTGAAATAGAGTGAAGGAGATAAGATATCAATTTGTATCACCTAGATACCAATAGAATTCAAGTAATAACACGATAGAAAAAAGGAATGAAATTTTCCTAAAGTCCTATAGCCTCTCGAAGAAAAGTAAAGGCGTCCATGTACTAGGTGAGTACATGGTCGGGTTGGTTCGGATTTTTTAATTATCAAACCAAACCATTTGTGTCGGATTTTTAAATTTATAAACCAAAGCAAACCAATAAAACTCGGGTGTTTCAACCTCGAGTTTTTTTGAGTTTTTTGGATTTTTGAGTTTTTTGGGGTTTTTCCGTTAAAGTATTCATACAGACATATAATTTACTTGTACTTCAAATATTTCTTTAGTCCTACCAAAATACAACTATCTAAGGTGTTTCTTAAGAAAATAACACAAAATATGATATGATTAATGACATTAAAATATGCAACAAAAATAATAATAATGAAATCGCGTAAAACAATTTTGCAAATTAATAAGTCATAATGAAAATGATCATAATTTATAAGTACTAAATCATGCTAAAATAAGTTTAATAAGTATTAGTTATATGACTAAATATTAAAGGAAATTAAAATTAGATTATATTTTTTAATTGTCTAAACCAATGTAAAACTAAAGAACAAATATTCAATATTATTGTTATTTTTAGTGTTGAATTGATTTTCTATTTGCATTAGTATAAATTTGATTTTGATTTAAGCTTTATTATAATTACCAACATCTATGGACTATAATATTTATTGGACCATTTAGAATTCTAAGTTTCAAACTTGAATTTCTTTTTAAATTATCTATATAATGTCGGGTTGGTTTGGTCTTGGTTTTGTTTTTTTTTAGTTAAAACCAAACCAACCCAAATAAAGTCGGGTTTTTTTCCAATACCAAACCAAGTCAAACCAAACTACTAGTCGGGTTTTTTTTCGGTTTGACTCGATTTGCGGTTTTCTTCGATTTTGTACACCCCTACCCCGTACCATTCCTCAAGACTTTACTAGACCTATCCTTGTGTGATGACCTAAGACTCTGATACCAAGTTTGTCACGATACAAAACGAGTAATGAACCCACACTTAACCACGTAGATGGGTGAACCAACGAATTCAAACCCAACTTATATTGATTGTTCAACTTACGAAATACAACCATAATAGAGAAGCTCAAATCTTATTAATGTAAGAAACACAAATCCACTAAAGTTTATTAAATATTATTTTCCAAAACCTGAAATTCATCACATCAAGGACAACTAATCCCCAAATATTAAGTCTAAGAGTATCAAAGATGCCAAAATAAATAAATAAAGTAGTTTGTTTCGGTAAACTAAGGACACCATGACATGACCAAGAGAATCCAACACGAGCTAGAATGAATAGCTCACCCTAGAATATGATGTGCTAGAGACATGCTAGAGTTGAGGGCGATTCAACACTCCACAAAGGAAAATGAAGGAAGATACAAGTAGGGATCAATATAGGACAACATGTACAAAGTAAATATCATTGATCGCCCCAAAATTGTAACCAACATACATAAAGTAATAACATGAAATCAATTATAGCACTTAGCAGGTGACAAACAATAAACAGCATGAGCAAGTGACAACAATAATGAAGCAAGTACGAACACACATGAGGACTCATGCCTCCATACCACGCTCTTTTGATAAATGAGTTCTTTGATATTGAGTACATTAAGTCAATTTAATATGTTTTCCTTTAATATTACTATGCCGAACGTGACACCCAATCCAATAATATCATGCCAGAATGTGACACCCGATCCAATAACATCGTGCTGGCAGGTGACACCCGATCCAAATATATATTGCTGGCTCATGGCACCCGATCCAACAATATAGTTAATTCATCATTCTTTATCATGACTTTTCACTTCATTAATAATATTTCATTAAGCCTTCTTTATTCAAGGCATCATTTTAATAGAGAAATTTTGAGATTATGGATTCTGTGGTCTTGAGACTACAGACCAATCACAACAACATGTAAATCATCTAAGCCACATCAATTAAGTACATAGGAAATTTCATGACTTAACTCAATGACTATCAATCATTATTAAGAGTCTATCTATCATATAGAATAAATCATAACATACATCCACCGAAGAATCGAAGTCAAGCAAGCTAATTTCTCAATACTTTTCCTTTCCTCAATGCCTCTGAATGTTTCCAATCTATCAAGTATACAATATCCATAAGCAAACGAGTCCTAGCCACCCATATTATTATATATCTAGTCTAGGCTCAGAAACCCACCCAAATCTATAACCAATTTCTTAAATTTTGATACCAACTAATATATGAAGTCTCATATGTTCCTAATTTTTCAAGCCTAGGGTTAAGTCTCAATTCCTCTAAAATCATAGATTTAATGGAATTTGTATAATATATACACCTAATATTTAATTATCTATCTCAATATATCAAAACTTAATTTATAATATACTAATAAAATAATAATATTTAAAATTGAAGCCACAGGTTACGGAACCAGTCACAGCAACCATGAAACTAAATGCAATTATTTTCTACCCTTTTTAAATCCAACACTCAGTCATCACTAATTGCACACATGAATGAAGTTGAGAAAACATATGTGATACAAAAGTTTAACCATGTTTTCATCCCCTTTTTTTCCATATTCCTCTCATCTTAAGTTAATTGAAAGCATATCAATAAATGGAAACCCAAATAATTAGTCCCTAATCATAGACATATAACCAACCTTCCATCAATTCTTTGTTAATCACTACATCACCGACATCTAAATAATCACTATTCTAGCTTCTAGATATAATAAATTATTGTTACTAGGACGAATTTGAGAAAGGTTAACATGAAGCCGTCGTCGAGCTTCTCTTCTAATCATGCCGCTCTCATTTCTGAGTTTATGACTCAATGTAGGAACCCTAATTAATTATTATTAATTAAGTTTTACATATGAGTCAAGTTGCATAGGATTTTGAATAAATTATGGACTTGACCCATTAACCACCAATTAATAAAAAATAATTATATAATAAATATGTGTCAACTAAATAACCTTAGTTAATGAATAGTTCAAAATACTCATTTAGAATCTACCGAAAGAGTCTTTTATGAAATAAGAAGCTCTAGTATAAACTTTATGAGGACTTCCGTAATAAAATAGGAAAGAATTGCGTATAGTCCCAAAATTTTCTTAAGGCATATTTTCTTATTTATGAATCATATTTAAGTGTTTAGATGATTTTCTTGGTTTTTTGTGTGTATTAGCCCATGAATCTGACACATAACCCAAATTGTTTTCCTAAAATAACTTTATGAGAACCTCCTTAATGAGTTGGGGAAGCATTGCGTATAATCTCACCATTTTTAAGGCATATTTTCACATTTACGAGTCAACTTTTAGGAATTAACCGACTTTCTTTGTTTCTAGTGTGTTTTAGCCCATAGATCTGGCGCCTTGGAGCACCCAAAAATATTTTCTGAAAAACTTTATGAGAATCTCCGCAATGAGTTGGGAAAGTATTGCGTATAGTCCCACCATTTTCTTAAGGCATATTTTGCATTTACGAGCAACCTTCTAGGAATTAGCCGACTTTCTTGGTTTTTCGTGTGCATTAGCCCATGGATCTGGCACATTGAAGCACCCAAAAACTGTAACACCCCAGAAATTTTTTGAGCTAAGACTCGAACCGTTCTTCGTAGTGAGTGAGATTTTTGCAAGGAATTTAAAGTTTCTTGAGTGTTAAGGTCACTAGATGTAGCACCTTAAGTTCCAAGAAGAACCAAAGAGAAAAGCATTCAAGTCATTCCTAGTTCTTCTAAGTTTTGGGTCAACTTCAAATGACCATAACTCCTAGTACAGGATGATTTAGGTGAGCTACAAGATGGAAAATTAAAGCCCTTCGAGTCCTCTTTCCAACGCCGCTGAGTTTGCTAAATTTCGAGCTCTGAGTAAAAAGTTATGACTGAATTACTAACGACACACAAACCTGGCAGCAGCTCCGCGATGGCTCGGCGTTACGGAGCCAATACGGACCTCACTGCCTAGTGAAAAATTATTCTGACTCCCAGCTCGTTTTATTTATTTGTTTAAGGGTATTTTAGTCCTAAAAATCCTTAGGAGGTCATCTAAATTGCCCTAAACGTGTAGAAAAATCAATTTTCATAAATCAAACCCTCTCATCCACTCCAAAATTCTACTCTCAAAAAATTCAAGAAACGCTAAGGCTAGGGTTCATCTTTCAAGATTTTCCTTCAAGTTGCTTCAAGAAGATGGTTCTTTCAAGTATGTAAGCTTTCATAGTGTTGGATTTGGTCGCCCTCACGCCAATCATGTTTAATTTTATCCTTGAATTAGTTTCTGAGATTGAATTATTAAGTTCTTGAGAAATTCTTGAGTTTTAACCAATATTGATAATCTTATTGAGTTCTTGAGCTTTGTGCTTCGTTCTTTGATAATGAAGTTCTCATTGAGTACTAGAGGCGAGAGTTTGCGAATAAGATGAGTTAATTGATGTAGGCACGCAATTTTTGACCGAACATAAGATTTTACACCATTTTTTATTCCTTAAATATTTCTTCTAGGTTTATTTTAAGTATTTTATTTTTCATCGTATTTTAGTAAGTTTATTTTAAAAGATTTGAAAACTACAAAAAATATATGTCTTCTTTTAATTTTTAAAACCAGCTAGTATTTCTTAATTATATTAATTTTTTTTTATTATTATCATTATTACAATTTATATATATTTAATTTATATAAAAAATAAAAAAAATAACTTAACCTACCCACTTCACCCCCCACAAACTCACTACCTCAACTCCACTCACCACCCCACTCCAGTACTTCCCCCTATTCCATAACACACTACACACATATATAGAGAGAGACACAACAATGAAAAAAAAATCCCCAAAAAAAAGAAAAAATCAACATTCTGCACACACAACACTGCACCATACGAAAAAGAAAAATACATACTATAACACACAACAAAAAATATTTTCTTTCTCCAAAACACACACGGTACAAAACCCAAGAAGTAACACAACAAAATACAACACACATCCACACAAAAATAAAGATTTGTGGGTGTTCTAATCGAGCTTCGGTCAAGATTTTACGGTATTTAATTTTATTTTTGCGGTATTTAACTCTAACTTATCTCTTTACTTTATATATGGAATGTGATATAATTTTATGATACTTTTTTTATATAGTCTTGTTTCATTCATAATTTGATTGAAATAAAATTGGAATTAAATATATTTGTTGTTATTTATTGTTGTACATTTTGATGCTTTGAATAGGTTTCTAGTTAATGTCATGTAGAATTTCATTGAATATGGAAAATTAATTAAGGATTTTGAGTTAGTACATTGAGTTTTGTTTTATTTAAAATGACAATTTTTGGCTTAAGATAGGTTGAATCATTAATTGAATTACTATTTCTATACAAATTCTATTGATGTTAACATTTCCAAATTTTAATCTAAAGGAGCTTATATTATAAGTCATATCATTTTTTTGTTTACTGTATAAATTTAACTCGTTGGACCTTATACAAATTTAGTCGAAGTTGATAATAATGATTTGCTTTGAATAAGTTGTTTTGGATTTATAAAGGAAAATAATTATTTTTAACGTTAAACAAACTTTTATACACCTTTTTTAAAAATGTTCGTTTCAATTAAGAATACAGTTGCGCATCTTTTTTGAGACAATTAAAAATAAACTCAAGGATGCAGTGGTGCATCTTGTCCAATAATATAGTTTAACTTTCATTAATTAAAAAATAAAACTTATAAACAAAAATTATTAAGTGTGATGCAAAGAAGACATTTATGTCTCTAGTCGTGAAGACCAAGAATACGGTTACGTATCTAGGTCGAGACCAAATAAAAGTTCAATAATAAAAAAAGCAAATCATGGCCTGTAGACACAAATTATTCACAAATATATTAAGATAAGTATAAGTCAATAAAAGCGACCGTGCTAGAACCACGGGACTCGAAGGATGTCTAATACCTTCCCCTCGGTCAACATGATTCCTTACCCGAATTTTTTATTCGCAGACCAAAATAAAGAGTCATTTCCTTTTGATTAGGGATTAAACAAAAAGGTGACTTGGAATACCATAACTCAATTCCAAGTGGCGACTCTGAAAAAATAAAATAATCCCTTAATCACTAATGTCGCTTAAATTGGAAAAATCCTTACCGCTGTGCGCAAAAAAGGGTGTAACATATCTGGCGACTTCGCTGGGGACTAACCAGAATTTGAGCTTTATTATATTGATTTTTACTTGATCTTATTGTTATTTTTTGGATATATTGTGTATGACGACCTAATTGTTGCTCATTTTTTGCTTTGATATTGTTGAATTGTATTAAAATTGTCTTCATTTGCACAATCATTTTAAGTCTTTGAATACACTTAACACACGTTCACAGGAATGCAGTTATGCATCCTACTTTCCCTTGAGATAAAGCTGGAGTGTCGTGCAGTGAAGGATATTTATTTACATATGTTAGGCGGGGTTGGACCAACAATTAAGTCGGAATAGCGCTGCTACCGATAAGTTGCCCCTCCCTGGCTCGAGTTGTCCACTCGGGTAAGCCAGTCTAGACACTAATTTCTTTAGGTTTGAGCTTTTTAAACCTGAAATATAGACATGGTTATCACTAGTAGGTTCCACTTATTTGCATAATTTGCATTTGACTTAGTGACTTGAAACAAGAATTGAGTCCGTCTAGGACAAGTATTTATCTCTTAATTGACCACTTAGATGATTTTCTATGCTACATGAAAATGCAGTTATTTAGAAAATCTTTATAAGTTAACTCATTTTAATGTGATAAGTGTAGTGAAAAAAAAATTACCTTTCAATTTTTATATAAAAAAAGAAGAGAAAATACAAAAATATTTATTATGTAGATGTTATTACACATTTCTTTAAAAATAATAATAATTTTGCACAACTTAATAAAAGAACAAATTTATTTAGGTTTCTTTTTTATAGTTAATAAAAAAATCAAAATATTTTACTTTCGTTATACTTATAAAAATAATGCATTTGTCAAGTCAAGTTTCGATATGTAAAAGCTTTTTCCTATCCAATCTGAATGAACTACGCACACCTGATTCTCACCCTAATGAGATACGTAAGCAATCCACTTTGGGTTCGGTGATCTTTATTCAAAAAAAAAAAATTCAAAAATTCAAAATAATAATAATGAAAAACAAGAAGCTTTAATCTTTATTAAAAATAGATTTTTCTTAATTTTCTTTTAATAATTCAAAAGAAAATTAAACGATTTTATCTTAAAGCTCTAAAAAAAATACTTAGTGATTGAGTTTTAGAAAAAAATATATGCAATGATCTTATTCATGTTCTCAAGCATGTTACGGATTTGATCAATGCATTATCAAATCATTTTTTAAAAAAAAAAAACTAATAATTAAGAAATGTCTAACCCTAACAAGCATTATTATCCATGCATAGTTAAATTAAGGTGGTTGGTTTGTGATTAAGCTGTCATCTCATCCCTACAATACAAGATCAAAAGGCAAAAAGAAAATGACTCACAAAGACGGAAATGAGTCAGACAATGTTGAGGTCCAAAACCAGATGATTTCACAAGAAACAGTGTCAACAAAAGAGGTAAGGATATTAAGACAGCAAATGGTGGAGATGTATGAAGCTTGGATGAGTGGACAAGCTCCACCGTCTTCAATCCGTGACTATCTAAATACAAATATGTCACCCCCTGTCCAAGTATCGATAAGTGATCCAATTTATCCACCTGAATTTGATCCTTATGCTAACGCATCCAACATAGCTGAAACTTCTACGGTGTGCCCTTTGAGTATACCCATGGTGAGTAATCCACTTTTCGTGCCAACTGCGCCGACTACTAGTGTCTCGCAGCCTATAATGGAGCCAAAATCCAACAATGATCGTCCACCTAAAGTTCAATATGATAGAGATTATACCCCTGAAATGACTTTTAAAATTTCAGGCTCTTACCCTCACACTCATCAGTATAGTTCTCCTGTTGAAGCTGAAAAAACTGTTAAGAATGAGGAACATGAAGAAATGACTACAAAAATGAAGAGTTTGGAATTGAGTGTAAGAGATATGCAAGGATTGGGAGGTCACAAAAGTGACTCATTCAATGATTTGTGCATGTTTTCCCACGTTCATCTACCCATCGGTTTTAAAACTCCAAAGTTCAAGAAATATGATGGGCATGGAGATCCTGTAGCTTATTTACAGAGATATTGTAATCAACTGAGAGGGATCGAAAGCAAAGAAGATTTGCTCATGGCTTATTTTGGGAAAAGTTTGATGGGAATTGCCTCAGGATGGTTCATAGATCAAGATAATTCTAACTGGCATACATGGAATGATTTGGCCCGATGTGTTGTTCAACAATTTCAATATAACATTGACATAGTTCCAGATCGTACTTCGCTTGCCAACATGAGAAAAAAGACCACTGAAAATTTTCGTGAATATGCTATTAGGTGGAGGGAGCAAGTTGCTAGGGTTAAGCCACCAATCATTGAGTCTGAAATGATTGATGTTTTTCTCCAAGCGCAAGAACCAGACTACTTTTATTATTTACTTTCCGTTGTTGGAAAAACATTCGCCAAAGTTATTAAGATTGGTGAAATAGTGGAAAATGGCATCAAGTCTGGAAAAATTGTAAGTCAAGCTGCCTTGAAAGCCACAACACATGTGATTAGAAATGGATCAAGAAATCTTGGGGGAAAGAAAATGAATGAGGATGTAGCGAATGTTGCGTCAGGCACACAAAAAAGTCCAAGGGGTCCAATTTATCAATCTGCACCACCTCAATTTCATCACTATCTCCCTATGCAAGACACACAATATTCTATTGTTCCACCTCAATATGCGGTCTATAATGCACAACAATATGCATACCCACCAAACTATCCTCAATGGCGAGCGCCAAGATATCAAAATGTTCACCCTTCTTCTCAAAATTTTTGAGCACCTTATAATCTCCATCTGACACAGGGATTTGAAGGAGGTCAAAGGCCTAGAAATAATTTCACACCAATTGGAGAGTCTTACACAAGTTTATTTAATAAGTTGAAACATTTGAAGATGATAGAGCCGATTCCTCAAAATTATGTGGATCCACATGCAAAGGGTTTCAATCTTACAACACGATGTGCATACCATTCTGATGCTCTAGGGCACAATATTGAAGATTGTCGTAATTTTTTAAAAAAAGTGGAAGAGGTTATTCAAACAAAGATGATTGTGGTTCAAAATGATGACCCCCCCTCCCCAAATGTTACTAAGAATCCTTTACCGGCGCATAGTGATGTTCACTTTATCGAGATGATATGTGATAACAAAGAATATGATAATTCTGAAGAAAAGACAATTGAAATTGGTGGAGCTTTTACGAAGGCTAACGTGCAAAGCAGTGGTTAAGAAGTACAACTTAGTGATTGAGAGACACTCTTCTTTTCTCTAAAAAGAGTGTATAAATAGTTTATTTTGTAATCATTTCTGCTATGCAATTCATTTTTATTTTTTAGTAAGTCAAACATTTCTATCATTTCTCTTATGCGTTTGTTTGTTGAGTCTTGTCGGAGTTTGGGTTATTATAGAGTTGTGACCTAAATTTAGTATGTTGTCTTGTGATCAAGTCTTTTTTTATCTTAATATAATCTTTATTATGTGTCACTTTGATCCGTTCTATTTGGCTTTTCACTTTTACATCTCTTTTCAATTCAATTTTGTGACATGATGTGCAAGAGGATTTAGTCAGATCTTAAGATTATATCTAGTCATGGAATGAATACACCAAAGAAAAGAAAGAAAGAAATACATTCGAAGAAATGAATAAAAGACTTAGACACCTTGGCACGTACTTTAGTATCGAAAATGCTAAAAAGAATAAATTTTATTTAAATTGACACATGCCATTTGTTGTCAAGAAGGTATTACTCAAATGAAGATTCCAAGCTGACAAATATGGAACAAAAATGATAAACATATCCATCAATGCATACGTTGCAAAGAGATAATGTACGATTTTCACTTCACATCTTAAAGGGCATGCTTGTATTTGACATTTGTAATAATTGATATGACGAAGGCATTTCATTCTACTATCCAAACACCATGTAATCCTTTACTACCCCTTTTGAGCCTTAGTTTTATTTTCTTTCATACCCCTCTTTTGGAATCAAAATACAGTCAAAAAGAAAGAAAAAAAAAGAATCACAAATTCAAAAAAAAAAAAAAAAGGTAAAAAAAAAGTCAAGAAAAAAAAAGTTGAAAAATCAATAACAACAAAAGAACAAATTTCCTGAACTACGTTCAACCTGATTCTTGCTTTGACAAGATACGTAGGCAGCCTTATTTTGAGGTTCGATCCAAGCAAGAAAAAATCTAGAAAGTCCTCATCACAAAAACTGGGGCCAAAATAATAATAATTATTTTTGTTGTTATTATTTTATTTTATTGTATTTTTATAAAAAGAGTCGATTTCAAAAGTTGTAAGTCTTAACCCTGTTACGCAGTTTCTTTGAGCTTTCATGCCAATCGTTTCTTTTTAACCTTGTCCAAAAGCTACGTTACAATCCAAATAAAGACCTTCTGATCAATTTTTAACAATGACAAGTCAAGCAAGCTTTCAGTGTTGATTATATAAGGAAAAATGTTATGTCACTCGCATAAGGAGTGAAAAATGAGGGAATCTTATCGATGAAAATCCTCAAAAGCCCTATAGGAGATCATTTGAGTCGAGAGAAAGTAAAAAATGAGAGAGTCTTATTGGTGAAAACCCTCAGGGCACCATAAGACGATAGTGAGTGAGAGATAATAAAAAAAAGACTTGTTAGTGAAAACCTTTCGAGGCACCACCAGTCAGGTGTTAGTCATGAATCTAGTGCAAAAGTTGGATTATAAAAGTCTGACTTCAAAGTTGAAAGTTTGACAAAGATGAAGTTTAGATTGATTGGACAGACTAGACCATTTAATCCAAAATGCATGTCATGATCATTAGCATTGACCACCACTATCAATGGAGTCCATTTATTTTTATTTATTTATTTTCTTCTTCTTAAAATGATCAATATTATTTCTTCTTATTTTGCGTCTCACTCAATTCGATCTTGAGATAGTCTTCATTATGCAAGCAAAAAATGATTTCAAAATTGCTATCATCTCTTCAATTGCACAAAACAAAGTTTGATTAGCCCATCAATCGTGACATGATTCAAGAAATAGTGATATGCATAGTAACTTGTCAGCAATTGACAATTTTTTAATACAAGATTCAATTATTGTTGGAGGATGGAAACAATATAACAAATTTGAAGTTGGAAGTTCTGAACAACTAGAGATGTTTTCAAGATTATCAAGGTGATCTGACTAGCAAACGAAAGCAGTCAATCTCAAGCTAAAATTAGCTTCAAATATGACAACAACGGGAGCAACTTTCCTCAAAGCAAATGCCACAAATCGACCACCATTAAAAAAAAATCATAAACTTTCTTTGTTACTTTTCTAAAATAGAAAAATGTTCCTTACATAAAAGATATCTTGAAGACTCAAATTTGTTAATATTATTGCAAGAAAAAGAAAAAATAAAAAAATTATATGCATTGTTTCTCCTATGATAAACATTTCCTAGTTTGAGACATTTATTTCTCATTTTTCTCCTAGGATAACTATTTCCTAGTCGGAGACCGTTATTATTATTATTATTATTTTTCTTTTTTCTCTCCTAGCATAAATATTTTCTAGTGTGAGATAATTATTTTCATTTTTTTTACTAGGATAAACATTTCCTAATATAAGACATTTAAAAGAAAAGAAAAGAAAATGTTATGGTGATTGTATTTGATGATTTAGATTAACAGGACCCTCTTACATAATGGGATTAGCAGGACCCTCCTACATAATGGGATTAATAGGACCCTCCTACATAATGGGATTTAGGTTAGTAGGACCCTCCTACATAATTGGATTAGCAGGACCCTCCTACATAATGGGATTAGCAGGACCCTCCTACATAATGGGATTAGCAGGACCCTCCTACATAATGGGATTATCAGGACCCTCATACACAATGAAATTTAGGTTAGCAGGACCCTCCTACACAATGGGATTTAGGTTAGCAGGACCCTCCTACATAATGGGAATAACAGGACCCTCCTACACAATGTGATTTAGATTAGCAGGACCCTCCTACATAATGAGATTTAGATTAGCAGGACCCTACTACATAATGGGATTAGCAGGACACTCCTACATAATGAGAATTAGATTAGTAGGACCCTCCTACATAATGAGATTAACAGGACCCTCCTACATAATGGAATTTAGATTAGCAGGACACTCCTACATAATGGGATTAACATGACCCTCATACATAATGGGATTAACATGACCCTCATACATAATGGGATTTAGGTTAGCAGGACCTTCCTACACAATGGGATTAGCAGGACCCTCTTACACAATGAAATTTAAGTTAGCAGGACCCTCCTACATAATGGGATTAGCAGGACCCTCCTACATAATGGGATTTAGGTTAGCAGTACCCTCCTACATAATGAGATTTAGATTAGCAGGACCCTCCTACATAATGAGATTAGCAGGACCTTCCTACATAATGGGATTTAGGTTAGCAGGATCCTCTTACATAATGGAATTAGCAGGACCCTCTTACACAATGAGATTTAGGTTAGCAGGACCCTCCTACATAATGGGATTTAGGTTAGCAGGACTCTCCAACATAATGGGATTTGGTTACTTTCTCCTAGGATAAACACTTCCTAGTCTGAGTTTATTTTTATAAAAAAAATTCACATTTGCTAATAACTCACAAAAAAATTTCGGTGAAAACTGGGGCAAATTTTTTGTTTATTTCTTTTGTTTGTGATGGTTTTCAGGTTTCTTCAAGCGATACATGGATTTGAAATTCAAGAACAAAGTTTCAACTCTTTTCAGAATGATCAATCCCATGATAGCCAGAATCAACTTCTTTAATGCATGTAACAGTCTGACTTCCTGACATTTATTTCTATTTTGCTTCTGATAAAAAAAGAAAAAAGCATGCAGTCATTAAAGAACATATTCAAATTGTCATTTTGAAGAGTGTCAAAAACTCATTCTAAGTGGCAAGTTAAGCATCAAATTCATTCAAGATCAAGATACTCACCAAAATCAAGGTGGTATCTCAAATTCAAGACTCAAGTGAAGACTGAAGAGAGGCTATATAGATAGGAACTTGTACTTTTATTTTTCTTTTGACTATTTAGCTTTCATTTTTTTAATGCAAGGATAGGAGCCGTGACCTGGAAACTCGATGGAACCTTACTTAACTTCCAACTCATCACCTCATCTCCTTGAACTACATGTGACCTGATTTTTTTATAACCCGAGATATGTAGGATGTCCAAAACCAAGACTCGGTCACAAAAAATTTGTCTTTCAAATAAGAATCTGGTCAAAACTTGTCACTTTGTCTACTTCTTTGTCTGAAAACTCTTTGTGTTTCCAGTCAAAGAGGGGCAAACTGTAGACACGTAATTTTTGACCGAACATAAGGTTTTACACCATTTTTTATTCCTTAAATATTTCTTCTAGGTTTATATTAAATATTTTATTTTTCATCGTATTTTAGTAAGTTTATTTTAAAAGATTTGAAAACTACAAAAAATATATGTTTTCTTTTAATTTTTAAAACTAGCTAGTATTTCTTAATTATATTAATTTTTTTATTTGTATTATTATTATTATTATTACAATTTATATATATTTAATTTATATAAAAAATATAAAAAATAACTTAACCTACCCACTTCACCCCCACAACCTCACTACCTCAACTCCACTCACCACCCCACTCCACTACTTCCCCCTATTCCATAACACACTACACACATATAGAGAGGAGACACAACAACGGAAAAAAAAACCCAAAAAAAGAAGATAAAATCAAGATTCTACACACACAACACTGCACCATACAAAAAAGAAACATACCTACTATAACACATAACAAAAAATATTTTCTTTCTCCAAAACACACACGGTACAAAACCCAAGAAGCAACACAACAAAAATACAACACACATCCACACAAAAACAAAGATTTGTGGGTGTTCTAATCGAGCTTCGGTCAAGATTTTACGGTATTTTATTTTATTTTTGCGGTATTTAACTCTAACTTATCTCTTTACTTTATCTATGGAATGTGATGTAATTTTATGATACTTTTTTTTATAGTCTTGTTTCATTCATAATTTGATTGAAATAAAATTGAAATAAAATATATTTTTTGTTATTTATTGTTGTACATTTTGATGCTTTGAATAGGTTTCTAGTTAATGTCATGTAGAATTTCATTGAATATGGAAAATTAATTAAGGATTTAAAGTTAATACATTGAGTTTTGTTTTATTTAAAATGATAATTTTTGGCTTAAGATAGGTTGAATCATTAATTGAATTACTATTGCTATACAAATTCTATTGGTGTTAACATTTCCAAATTTTAATCTAAAGGAGCTTATATTATAAGTCATATCATTTTTTAGTTTACTGTATAAATTTAACTCGTTGGACTTTATACAAATTTAGTCGGAGTTGATAATAATGATTTGCTTTGAATAAGTTGTTTTGGATTTATAAAGGAAAATAATTATTTTTAACGTTAAACAAACTTTTATACACCTTTTTTAAAAATGTTCGTTTCAATTAAGAATGCGGTTGCGCATCTTTTTTGAGACAATTATAAATAAACTCAAGGATGCGGTGGCGCACCTTGTTCAATAATATAGTTTAACTTTCATTAATTAAAAAAATAAAACTTATAAACAAAAATTATTAAGTGTGATGCAAAGAAGACAGTTATGTCTCTAGTCGTGAAGGCCAAGAATACGGTTACATATTTAGGTCGAAACCAAATAAAAGTTCAATAAAAAAAAAATCAAACCATGGCATGTAGACATAAATTATCCACAAACATATTAAGATAAGTATAAGTCAATAAAAGCGATCGTGCTAGAACCACGGAACTCGAGGGATGCCTAATACCTTCCCCTCGGTCAACAGAATTCCTTACCCAAATTTTTTATTCGCAGACCAAAATAAAGAGTCATTTCCTTTTGATTAGGGATTAAACAAAAAGGTGACTTGGAACACCATAACTCAATTCCAAGTGGCGACTCTGAAAAAACAAAATAATCTCTTAATCACTAACATCACTTAAATAGGAAAAACCCTTACCGTCGTGCGCAAAAAGGGGTGTGACAATTGATAGTTCCTTGTGTGGGTTTCGCTAATTTGTTTTGGGTTAAAAGAATTCATGAATTTTGACCTTAGAATTGCAGTAGGTATGAGTTGATTCGAGTTGAGATCGTTAATAGATTTTGTATGGGTTTCATTGAAATCGTTCTGGGTTTGTGAATTTTTGTGAACTTGGTCGATAAAACTACTTTGGGTGCGAGTTGAGTCGAGTTTGGGAGAGGAAGAAAAGATCGGGCAGATAATTGTACCTAGGTCTGCGTCGCGGAGGCACTTAAATTTTCAGCATCCAGTCGGTCACCCCCTCTCCACATGGTGGAGAGGATACAGAGTCCTATTCCTCAAAAATACTTTAGCGACCAACAATTTAATTCCATCTCCGCATCGCGCCAGTGTTCTTTAATTTGGGTCTTCGCCTGTTCTTGTGATCAACTATGTTAACCCTCCTAAATTATTGAGAGGTCCTACATTCCAAAGCATAACCCTTGAATCCATAATTCAAATTCAAGGTAGAGTTAAGAGTTGAGTCTTGAGAGTTCTTTCGAACATTTTGATAAAGTCCTTTTGAGGAGTCTTCTACAATTTCTAATAACTTGTTTCAAGACTCGAGCAAGTGAGTATGAGAGTGAGAAGATTGTATTCATGAGTCTACTTTGTTATCACAAGATTCTTCATATCATGAACTATAACTCTTGAATTCATAATTCACATTCAAGAGAGAGTTAAGAGTAGAGTTCAAAAAGGTCTTTGAGTTCAATTGTGAATGGTTTGACATCCATAATCAATTTGAGTTGAGTTTTGAGGAAGTAAGTAAAAGAATGAGAAGATTCGTATACATGAGTTCCATGTAGTTATGTAGACCCTTGAGTCGAGTCGTTCATGCTCATACATTCCGCATGGACTTCATAAATTGAGTATCATTGAGAGGAGTAGTATCTTCAAGTTCTAAGTTTTGAGTATTGAGTTCCTAATCCTTTTTGAGATTATATTCCTAATCATGGGACTATTACATGTTATCCATGAAGTCCTTGAGTTGAGTTGTTCATGCCCATAATTCCGCATGAACCCTATAAGTCGAACAGTTTTGAGATGAGAAGTATCTTTGAGCCCTTGAGTTAAGTAGTTCATGCTCATAATTCCGCATGAACCTTCTGAGTTGAGCACTCTTGAAATGAGTAGTATCATTGAAGTTCTTGAGTTCCAAGTATTGAGTTCTATCTATGGTTATTGAAAACCTTGCATTGAGTTGTTCACGTCCATAGTTCGGCATGAACCATATTTTAAGAAGTCTTTTACAAATGTTTTAACTTTGTTTTAAGACTTAATCTTTGAAGTTGAGTAAAGAGTAAGAGTAAAGTTCATTTTCTTTAAAATGATATATGGGAACTAAGTATTCCCAAGAGAAAATGTTTTCACATTTAAGATGAGAGGAAACTGAGATTTCCTAAAGAGTTTTGAGCAAGAAAGAGAACATCGATTCCAAGAGAGCTTTTAAGCTAAGTTTTGAGTAATTATCTCAAATCAATGAAAAAGTTATGTTTTTAAACATATGAGCTGAGTATTTTGGGAGTACTATTGAGTATCGATATGGGGACGAGTTTGAGTTCAGATAACTCACGTCTCTATAAACCATGTAGCAATCATGGGTAGTAAAGGATCATACTTTTTAGATGATTCCTTAAGTGCTTTTTAGCATAGACTAGTGAATCCACTTAGTTAAGGCGTTCTATATGATGGCAAAATATAGGACAATTTAGGCAGTGTGGGTAAGACGTTGTATCATCACTTAGGCTCAAAGTGGTGTTTGTCGGTTAGAGAAACTACCACAAAGTTATATTGTATTTTTATATACACACTGAATATTATTTTATTTTTCAATACATTGAGTTGCTATCTACAGTTTTACAGCTTTTCATACATATTGCATCTTTTACTATTGATTTATCCTTGAGTATCGTGAGTTGAGTACCTTCGAGTTGAGTATCTTGAGTTGATCTGTGCTTCATTGTGTCAAATACCTTATTGTTGAGTTTTACTGAGTTGAGAACCTTATTACTGAATTGTGTATTGTATCCTTGAGTACTTCTGAGTTGAATAAGTTTGAGTAGTTTTGAGTATCCTTGAGTATTCCTTGGGTTGAGTGAGTTTGAAAAGAGGTAAGTATGTTTCCTTTTTATCAAGTTCAAGCTTATGTTATGCTTTAGAATTCCCCTTACATGCTCGTACATTCCACGTACTGATCCATTTGGCCTGCATCCTTTCATGATGCAGATTCAGGTAATTGGGATCATCAACAGGAGCTTCGTAGATACCACATGGAGTTCAAGTTAGCTATGGTGAGCCTCCTTGCTTTTAGAGGAATTCATTTACTTTTCAGTTTTGTTAGAATTTCGTGGGTCTTGTCCCGACTTCCATCTTTGTCAGTTAGAGGCTTCATAGATAGATAGTAGAGTTTCAGAAGTCTGTTCATTTATTTTATTAAATGTTTTAAAAACTTAAGTTTCCTATTTTATGGCGAGTTGAATGATTTATTTTATTCGGAGTTTTTCTTTGAGTTACAGATTTGTAAAGTTGAGTTCATGAATTTTATTTAGTTTTTAAGCTTTGTATGCTTGAATCAGTTTTTTGCTTGTAGTCAGCCAGGATGAGGGTTCGCTTGGGGACCAACAATGATTCTCGAGTGCCATCCACGTCCAGGGTGTAGGCTCGGGTCGTGACAAAAACTTCTTTAAAAAAAACTTCATGATGACCTCCATAATGAGTTGGGAAAACATTGCATATAGTCCCACCATTTTCTTTAGGGATATTTTCGCATGTATGAGCAACCTTATAGGAATAAGCCGACCTTTTTAGTTTTTCGTGTTTATTAAACCATGGATGCCTGCCTTGGAGAACCCAATTTTTTTAAAAAAAATAATATTATGAGGACCTCCGTAATGAGTTGGGGAAGCATTGCATATAGTCTCAAAGTTTTCTTTAAGGCATATTTTCCCATTTACGAGCCAACTATTAGGAATTAGCAGACTTTATTGGTTTTTTATGTATATTAGCCCATGGATCTGACACCTTGGGGCCAATTTTTTTTTTTAAAATACTTTATGAAGACCTCTATAATGAGTTGGGGAAGCACCTACCATTTTCTTAAGGCATATTATCGCACTTACGAGCCAACATTTAGGAATTAGCCGACTTTCTTGGTTTTTCATGTGTATTAGCCCATGGAAATGACGCCTTGGAGCATCCAATTTTTTTTCTAAATCAATTTATGAGGACCTTCGTAATGAGTTGAGGAAGCATTTTGCATAGTCCCAAAAATACTTTAAGGCATATTTTCACATTTACGAGTAAACTTTTAAGAATTAGCTTACTTTCTTGGTTTTTCGTCTGTATTAATTAGCTCATGGTTTTGGTGCATTGACGCACCCAAATATTTTTTTTTCTGAAAAAAGTTTATGAGGACCTCCACAATGACTTGGGGAAGCATTACGTATAGTCCTACCATTTTAAGGCATATTTTTACATTTATGAGTCAACTTTTAGGAATTGGTCAACTTTCTTGGTTTTTGTGTGTATTAGCCCATAGATCTGGCGCTTTGGATTACCAAAATTTTTTTTCTAAAAAAACTTTATGAATACCTCCGTAATAAGTTGGGGAAGCATTTCGTATTGTCCCCCCATTTGTTTAAGTCATATTTGTCGTAGTTATAAGCCAACTATTAGGAATTATCCAACTTTCTTAGTTTTTCATGTATTTTAGTCCATTGATTTGACGCCTTGAAGCACCCAAAATTATTTTCTAAAAAAACTTTATGAGGACCTCCGTAATGAGTTGGATAAACATTGTGTATAGTTCCACTATTTTCTCAAGGCACATTTTCACATTTACGAGCCACATTTTAGGAATTAGCCGACTTTCTGTATTTTCGTGTGTCTAAAGCCCATGGATCATGCGCATTGGAGCACCCAAATAATTTTCTTAAAAAACTTTATGAGGCCCTCTATAATGAGTTGGGGAAGCATTGCGTATAGTCCCACCATTTATTTAAGGCATAATTTCGCATTTACGAACCAACTTTTAGGAATTAGCCGACTCTTTTTTTATTTTCATGTGTATTAGCCCATGGATCTTGCGCCTTGGAGTACCCAATTTTTTTTTGAGAAAACTTTATGAGGACCTCCGTAATGAGTTGGGGAAGCATTGCGTGTAGTCCCACCATTGGCATATTTTTTCATTTACGAACCAACTTTTAGAAATTAGCAAACTTTCTTATTTTTTTCGTGTGTATTAGCCCATGGATCTGGCATATTGGAGCTCCCAAAAAACTTTTACGAAATTTTTTTATCAGTACCTCCGTAGTGAGTTAGGGAAGAATCGCATATAGACCACCATTTTCTTAAGGCATATTTCTGTTTTTACCAGGCAACATTTTAGAATAAGCTGACTTTCTTAGTTTTTCATGTGTATTAGCCCATGGATCTGGTGCATTGGAGCACCCAAATTGTTTACTCAAAAAACATTATCAGAACCTCTCTAATAAGTTGGGGAAGAACTGCATATAGTCCTAAAATTTTCATAAGGCATATTTTCGCATTTAGGAGCCAACTTTTAAGAGTTAGCCGACTTTCTTGGTTTTTCATATGTATTAGCCCCATGGATCTGGCCCCTAGGAGCACCCAAAATATTTTTCGGAAAAAATATTTTGAGGACTTCCGTAGTGAGTTGGGGAAGTATTGCATATAGTCCCACCATTTTATTAAGGCATATTTTGCATTTATGAGCCAACTTTTAGGAATTAGCATACTTTCTCGATTTTTCGTGTGTATTATCCCATTGATCTGGCGCCTTGGAGCACCCAAAATATTTTTTTTGAAAAGACTTTATGAAGACTTCCGCAATGAGTTGAGGAAGCATTGCGTATAGTCCCACCATTTTCTTAGGGTATATTTTCCCATTACGAGCCAATTTTTAGGAATTAACAATTTTTTTGTTTTTCGTGTGTGTTAGCCCATTGATCTAGCGCCTAGGAGCACCCACATTTTTTTATGAAATATTTTTATGAGGACCTCCGTAATGAGTTGGGAAATATTGTGTATAGTCCCACCAGTTTCTTCAAACCTTTTTTTTGCATTTACGATCAAACTTTTAGGAATTAGTCGACTTTCTTGGTTTTCCGTGTGTATATTAGCCCATGGATCTGGTGCCTTGGAGCACCCAGAAGTTTGTAACATCTCGCAAATTCAAAGAACTAAAAAGAGCCAGAATTAGAAAGAGTGATTTTTGAAAATAATAAAAAATTGGAAAATTGGTTAAGTTAAGTTAAGTTTGAGTTTTTGGTCCACTTCAAATGACTATAACTTCTAGCTCAGGATGAGTTAGGTGTGTTTCTAGATATCGTAGGAAAGATCTTGGAATAATCTTTCCAATGCCGCTGAGTTTGCGTAATTTTGAGTTCGTATGAGTGAGTTATGCCCAATGGAAGTTGGGTTGTTCAAATAAGGAAAGTCCAATCCGGATTTTAGAAGGGCATTATGGTCTTTTCACCACCCAATTAAGTTAATTCGTTTTTAACAATTAAATTGGGGTCTAAACTGAACCAATTCAGTTTACACAATTGGAAATTTACGCTAGGGTTTTTGGAGAAAGAACGCAAAAGGAGAAAAGAGGAGAAAGAATAAAGTTCATCGTTCTTGAAGGTTTAGCTTGTGGATTTTGACAAGGGTTGATCCCTAAAGAGGTATGTGAGTCTTTCATAGCATTGGGTTCGTTCACCCACGTGCCAATCATGTTTATTTCAGAGAAGTTTGTTCTAGAAAGTTGAAAGTTGATGAATCTTGAATGGTGTTCTTGAAATTGACATTTCGTTCTTGTGTTAGGTTGAGATTGAGGAATTCCTTGAGGTTAAAATGTTGTTTCCTTGAATTGTTTGAGTTAGATTCTTGTGTATACATACTGGGCATCTGAATCTAAAGGGAATTTGAGAAAAAGAACCGAGTTTAGGCGAATTGGGGTTAGAAAATGAAGAAGAAAATTAGTTGGGCAAATCTGGGCACTGGCTCCGCATTGCGGACCTGCTCCCCAGATTTGGGAAAAATGCCTTCGCGTCGGAGAGCATTCACGGATGTTCTGCCTCAAAAAGTATTTTCGCAACCAAAATTTAAATACACCTCCACGTCGCAAACTAGTTTCCAGGCAGTGATTTATTGATTATTTCTCATGTTTAACTATCTAAAATCATTCCTAAACATCATGAGATCTTTCCTATCACAAATCACAATCCTTGAATCCATAATTCAATTCAAGGAAAGTTAAGAGTCAAGACAAGAGAAGTTAAGAGTCAAGTCAAGAGAAGTCAAGAGTTAAGTCAAAAGAAGTCAATAGTCAAGTTAAGAGAAGTTCATAAAGTTTTCCAAAAGTCTTTTACAAATGTTTTAACTTTGATTTAAGACTTTAGTTTTGAGTTGAGTAAAGAGTAAAGTTTGAAGTGCATTTCTTCAACAGAGTATATCGGGACTATGTATTCCCAAAGAGTAAATGTTTTCACATTTAAACAAGAAAGGAAGCTGAGATTTCCAAAAGAGCCTTTGAGCTAGTTTTCAGTAAAGAGTAAGAGTAAAGTTCATTCTTCAAAGATTATTCGGGAAAACTAAGTATTCCCAAGAGTTAAAATATTTTCACATTTGAGCAAGAAAGGAAACTGAGATTTCCAAGAGAGCTTTAATTTTAAGCTAAGTTTTTGAGTAATTATCTCAAACCAAAGAAAGAGTTTTGTTTTTACAAACATATGAGCTAAGTATATTTTGGGAGTAGTATTGAGCACCGATATGGGGACGAGTTTGAGTTCAGATAACTCATGTTTCCATAAACCATGTAGCCATCATGGGTAGTAAAGGATCATACTTGTTAGATGACTCCTTAAGATTCTTTTAGCATAGACTAGTGGATCCACGTAGCTAAGCGTTTGATATGATGGAAAAGTATAGGATAGTTCTGGCAGCATGGGCAACACGTTGTATCACCACTTAGGCTCATAGTGGTGTTTGTCGGTTAGGGAATCTCCCACATAAACTACATTACTTTATTATATGAGTAAAGTTGAGTTTGTTATTGCATTTTCTTTAACAAACTAAGTTGTTTTCTACTGTTTTAAAGGCTTTCTATATATTGCATGTGTTTTATTTCTTTATATTGAGTTAAGTTATTCAGAAGTTGAGTAAAGCCAAGGTAAGTGTTTCTTTCAGATTATTTTCAAGCTTAAGTTATGTTTAACATTCCAACTCGCATACTCGTACATTCAATGTACTGATGCCAGTTGGCCTGCATCTTAATATGATGCAAACGTATGTAATCAGGATTAGCATCTAGCGCCTCGTTGATCCAGTTGAGCACTCAGAGTCAGTTGGTGAGCCTCCTAGCTTTTCGGAGGATCCTTTTATTGCTTTTAGTATTTTTGTTCATTAGGATATCGTGGGTCTTGTCCCGACGTCCATCTCAGTTATTTAGAGGGTTCATAGACAGAGTTAGTGATGTTAGTTCATAAGTCTTTACTTTTCCCTTTCAGTTAAGTTGAGACTTGAGTTGCCACTTTGGCAGTGAATGTTATTATAATACATTCTAAGTTATATTTTGAGCAGTTC
>JAJOOS010008861.1:0-36878 GCA_029582725.1 Solanum chiquidenum
AATCTAAAACCATTACAACAAAAACTAAAGAAAGATATGGAATATCAGTTTGATAAAAAAGACCAAATACAAATACAAAAAGTAAAACTATTATGTAAAAACCTACCTAAACTATATTTCCCGGATGAAATATTTTTTTTACATATATAGTAGAATCAGACGCCAGTGAAAAAAGTTATGGAGGAATCTTAAAATACAGGTATGATGAAAATAAAATAGAACATCACTGTAGATACTATTCAGGAACATTTACGGATACAGAAATAAAATGGGAAATAAATAGAAAAGAGTTATATTCAGTATATAAATGTTTACTATCATTTGAACCATAAATTGTATATAAAAAAATTATTATAAGGACAGATAACACACAAGTAAAATGGTGGCTAACAAGAAAAATACAGGATTCAGTAACTACAAAAGAAATAAGAAGATTGGTATTAAACATATTAAAGTTCACTTTCACTATAGAAGTAATAAAAACTAATAAGAATGTTATTGCAGATTACTTATCAAGACAAAGCTACTCAGACTGAAAACGAAAATACAATTGACGAGATACTCAAAGCCATTACTAAACTTTGCAAAAAAGTGGACAGTATGGATGATGAGATACAAAAGCTAAAGACTAATTAAGATAATCTAAAGTCTAAAGCTAATATAAGTCAGCAGCACGACTGTAAAGATGCGGAGCTAAGTTGATCGGAAGACGTTAAAAATCCAGAGCTAAGAGGTGACGTTGGGAAACACCTTAAACCCATAATGTTTGTTTAAATACAGCTGCAGGTACAAGCAAACAAGTTAGTGATAAGAAACATAAAAATGTGAACTTAAACCAACTATTCCAAAAACCCTTTACCCAAAGAACACCAAGAAATATATCCATAGAACCACAACCCTCTACATACGCAGATAGTTTGCAGAACCAAAATGAGAAAAAGACATATAACCACATCACAAGAACCTATATCGAAAATATACACAAAATCCAAACCTATTTAAACCTCAACCTCAGATCAACTACAAATGAACCAAACCAGGATTATTTGACACAAAAGTTATAAGGATATAACAAGTTAATTGCACAGCCAAAAACTAACGCCAATTTAGTAAGGACATGTTACAACTACGGACTGTTAAATACCGTATACACATACGACAGAGACAAAGTTAGTGGAATACCAAAACTACACAAAGCATTCATTACATACAAAAGAGTTACAAAAGGAAATTTATTTTATATAAAGTTTTATACTGCACCAGCGGAGATATTATACGAGGAAATAAAACCTCCAATTCAGGTAATCAAAATAAGACTGACCAAAGATATGATTATACCCGAAGATATTGGACAATAGGAAGAAATAAGCAAAATAGAGATACCAAGTTTTTATGCCAACAAAAGAATAATTGGTATATCAATTATTATACAAGAGTTAGCAAACAATTATTTAAACAGAAACGCTATATGGAGTTATTACTCGAGAGATCAATTAATGATATATTCAAATTCGAGAGAACTACGAAGAGCAGATATGGATGAAGTCCAGCGATGGATTTTTTCATTATTAAAACCAGAAGAACGACCTACGACAAGAGCACTAAAGGCATGATTTATTTCAACAGAGTTATTAACCAGATAATGCAAGTTAATTGGACATAAATACCCTGACCATATATGTTCGAAATGTAATGGAAAAGATAATGTGATTCCTGATGTCCAGCTGGAATGATCAAATAAGATAGAGACGAAAGAAGATAAGAAGAAAAAGACAAGAAGAAGAAGACAGATGTAAAGTAACGAAAAATAGTCAAAAAGTAAATAGTACAAAGATGTAGATAAGATGTAAATTAGTCAACAAGTAGGTGTGGTGTCATAAAGTAGGTGTATTATTGTCATAAAGTAGGTACATTATATTATTAAATATTAGGCATATTATTAAGTAGTATAGTACATGCATTATGGTGCATGATTGTAAAGTAGCTATAGTAAATTTTCCTTTCTATATAAAGGAATGTACATGTAACATAAGAGGCAGGCAAAGCCTAATATATAAAAATTTCCTTTCAAAAAACTCTCTACAAAAATTAGTATTTAGATAAATGGAGCAACAATCTGAAATCCAATCAGATATTTCAGATATCATGGATAAGCAAGAGGCAAAGGTATATTGTTCAATAAATATGCAGAACTAATTTCATATATTCCTGAATATCATATATATGATTGAATAAATTTATGTTAGTTATTATGTATTAGAATTATTTGAAGTCATGATTTCTAGTTTATTAGCACACTGGAAACAGGGAGAAAACTTCTATACTATGCCATCCTAAAGTTGAAACCGGTAGGCAAGGAAAGCCGTTAGGGGAGTAAACAAAGTTGAGGCGCTGATAAGAAGAAAGTATCCGCTAAAGTACGATGCTAGTAGTGACCGGAAAACATGATAAACAAATAATCTAGTTCACAATGATCTAATATGAATTTAATCAATTATGAATATGATAGGAAGGAATAATTGAAAATAAAAAACCTGCATCACAACGAACATGATAACATATATGCATGATGAAATGATAAAAAGTTATAAGACTTTAATCTTACATATACTTAAAGATATAAAAATAATTGAATTCAGAAGATCTATATGGGAAAAAATATTTGATGATTACGAATCAGAAGATATACTAAATCAAGAATGGTATGAAATAGATCTACATGACCTATATTCAGATTT
The DNA here is from genome assembly GCA_029582725.1 of Solanum chiquidenum. Classification (NCBI taxonomy): domain Eukaryota; kingdom Viridiplantae; phylum Streptophyta; class Magnoliopsida; order Solanales; family Solanaceae; genus Solanum; species Solanum chiquidenum. The sequence continues at coordinate 2,739 of JAJOOS010008861.1, forward strand.
AGAAAATTGGAATTAAGAATAAAATGAATTACGAATATTTACATTATTGGATAGAAGCTATAGAAGATATAAAATTATTAGAACAATTAATGGAAAATAATTTATATGAATATCTAAGAACCCAAGATATGTTATATCTAGATTACATCACAAATAATATTAAAGAAATCTTGAGATTAAAACTCTTAACACAAAAATATTACAGTAAAAGCTTTACTGAATAAGATGAATTTCGTACCCTCGAAAAATGGTATGGGTTCATGAGAAATCAACATAAAACATGCAATTACTTCAATTCATGCATAAAAAGTCATAAAACAATAAATTGAACCAACATTGAAGTGAAAACATGGTGTTCATTGTTGTTCTAATTTTACAAAATTGGAGATTTTGGGAATTCCACGGAGGAAAGGACTCCATGAATTAAAACTATCATACCTTGATGCCAAAAGTTTTGAAGCAATGGAAGATTAGGAGACTTGATCTTTAAACCCTATCTTTCTTCTTCAACTTTTACAGAGATAAATATTTGAGAGGAGGAGCTTGATCTTCTTTTGGAATTTTAAGAGAATAAATTGAGTTTGGGTGATTTGGGGGTTTAAAATCATTATATAGGGCTTTGGGTAGAAGGAAAATGACATAGTATTGACATAAAGCAATTGGAGAAAAGACCCAAAAGTCCCCGACTGAAAACTGCCGAATTGGCATCATGGAGGCCATGATGGCCTGTCATGCACTACCACGGCCCGTCAAACGGGTCGTGAGGAATTTTCTGACTGCCAGTGCTTCACTATTACAGGCATAACTTTTTACTCCAAAATTGGAATTAGGCAAACTTGATGGCGTTGGAAAGAGGACTCAGAGATCTTAAATTCTATAGGTGATGGACCAGCTAATTTATTTTGTGCTAAAATATATAATCATTAGAAGTTGACCCTAAACTCTAAGTTTAATGAAACCTCTTCACGGAAGTCTTCACGGTCCGTGTGGGGATTCACAGGTCGTTGTGACTCCTGTGGCCTTTGAACACTTGCTCGAGAAGAACCCCTACTGAACCAGACCCCTTCAAGACCACTTGTATTGATCATTTTCCTCTTCATGACCCTTCTAGGAGTCCGTGGGAGGTAGCCTGCTTGGGGCTTGTTCTGCTTACTTGTCACGAGCACCATGATGGATCATGGTCCTTTTCACGGCCCGTTTAAGGCTTCGTAGAGGGTCTCATGGTACAGTGTTGAGTTCTTGACAAGCCCGCTAAACCTCTTCCTATCCTTTCTCGAATCCGAGGTTTTATAATATCTTCCTCTTGGGAACAATCCTCCTCGAATGGAACTCAAACTAGCACGAAGAGAGTAGGAGACAAACTAACAACCCAATCATTAATGCAACTTCATCAAAATGCAGATAACCAAGGAGGAATATCGACTCCAAGCTAAAAATATGTTCAAAACATCATAAAGAGGATAGGAACTGGACCTAGCAGCCCAACATGAATGCAATTAAATAAATGCACATATCCGAGGAGGAAACTTCTAGTCCAAGCTAAAGCATATTCAAAAATCTTTTCATAAGGTTTATATGCAACTGATACTCAAATGCACATAAGCATGAAAAAATTGATCAATTTTTTGAAATTCAAAATTTTCATGAACATGCATGCATGAAGAATTATGAGGATGACTAACACACGAATCCTAAACAGTGAACCATGAGGGCTAAGGCCTCAAGCTAGACTCGAAGATAAGGGAAAGAGATAGGGATAGTAAAAAGTCACATATCCTCCAAACTTTCACCCACTAAACCATAACAAGAAATTTTCAAAAATCAACATAGTTCTGCTCATGCACCAACTATGAAGCACACTATCTCCCCCTCGGGAGTAAACCCCACTAGTCTTTTCAAATTCATCTCCTTCAATCCCAAACATAACACCAAAGTCTTAACAACCACTAAACCATTGATACAAGTAAACACTTACGAAGTACCACAAGGATTTTCAAGGACTACTCCAAACAACATCTTCATACATGGAGTCTTACCATATCCATTAAAACACTCAACATCAAGAAATACATAACCACAAGATAAAAGACCTTAACTTTCCAGTTATCTCATTTAGGGAAACCTCATGATCTTCTTGAGTTTAAAGAGAATAGAACCTATCTTTTTTCCCACCACAACTAGAATCGGAGGAAGTGTAGGTTTGAGCTTGTCGACAATTATCTCTCTCACTCTTAGCAACCGTAGGACAATTCCTTATCTTATTATCCATTTTTCTACAACCAAAAGATGCATTAGAACAAGCTAGACAATTACCCTTATGTTTTCTCCCACACTCCCTACACTCGGGCCATATTTGCTCGCTAGAACCCTTACCTTGAGAAGGACTACCTCCATCAGACATTGAATGGCAGAACTCACCATCATCCCTTCCTTACCTTTTTGAATCCCTAGTCCCCCCTCCCAAAGCTTTTCTTCTTCTATTTGTTGTGCATGAAAAATAAAATGGGAGACATCCCTCTCCTTAACAAGCATGGAGGTTAGGCATTTCTTGATTACTAATATAACAACTTGGAAAATGATAGGTTGAACTAGAGCCTCAACGTTTGGGTTAGTGTGACTTTAGATTGATGTCTAGTCTATTTTAGAACCTTAATGGAGCAAGGTAGAAGCCTAGGGTGCAAGCAAGGGCCTAGACTAGCATGATCGAGTGAAAGAAACCTTGTTCTTTGAGGGGCTATTTGGCGATGGGAGTACTTGACCTCCCAAGGGGTTGGGCGAGTCACCCTTGGGCTCATGTGATCGCCTAGTAAGCTTCCTATTTGGCCTAGGTTCTGGACCAAAGGGGGAGCTAGGTCGCAGCTCGCCAAGTTGGTTGGCGTGTCGCCCATTTGCCACCCTCCATCACCTAATGAACTGCACATTTAGTGAGCTCACTGGAACAAAGGGTGAGCCAAGGGTGCACTTGGCGAGTCGGCTAGTGCACTGGGCGATCCCAAGTGTCTAAAGGGTGAGCTTAGATGGGCAAGGGGCATAATTTTAAGTTACAACTTTAAGGGCCCTAGGTTATTTTCCAAAGTTAAGTCCCTATTATTCTATTCCTTTTGCTAGTAACTATATAACCCTTTTTAAGACCTTTTTAGACATGAATTCTCTCATTTAAGTCACTCCAAATAGAATAAAAAAGAAACCCACCTCCTCTAAAAAAATTCTCTCTCTAGAAGTTCCCAAAGAAGAAGAAGAAGAAGTGGGAGCTAGGGTTTTGGATTCAAGGCGTTTCTTCATCAGATTTCTTGGGGAATCTTAGTAAAGGTATGGTGATACTTTATATAGGGTTAACTTTCACCCTAGAGTCAATTTCAAGGAAGTTTTCAAGGTTTTCATGTTTCACAAAAACCCTAAGTTTCACTCAATCTCATGGGTTCTTGCATCAAACATTTTCAAATGACACTTTATGATTGTATTGATGATTTAAGATGAAAAAATCTATGAACCCATAATTTATCTCAATTCCTAAATTATGCCTTATGAAGTGGGCTTGTTAATTATGAGTGAAAGTTGATGGATTTATGCCTAGATTGATTTAGATTATTGATTTGTATCATCATATATGCAGAATTATGATGAATTTTTGGTGAATTGAGGATTGGTAATTATGGCCTTGAAAGGGCAAGTTTGACCTAATTACTTGTTGTAATAGAATGATGCTTAACTTGTTGATCCACTTGAAAGGTGGACGTGTTTACTTACTATGTACATTGTGATCATGGCCTTGAAGGCATATTGTGAGGAGTAGAAGTATTATTAGGATATTTTATATGTGAATGTATAATGTGAAGGTTTTACATGTGACTTCAATGATATAATGATGATCTTGTATAAAATGTGAATGTGTTGTGATTGAAAGCATATTCTCACTAAAAACTCATGAATGATAATGATGAATGTGAAGCTATAATGTAATGTTGTATTTTGGATTGGTAGACTTAGGTGGCCTCTCCTTGATAAATGAAAGCTATGTTGAATGTGATCTCTTGACTTGGTAGGCTTAGGCATCCTTCTCTTGAGTAATGAATGTGTCTTGACTTAATGTCTTAATATCTTGAATTGGTAGACCTAATGTTGGTAGCCTTTCTTTAAATGACTAGTGAGGTATTTTAGACTATGACTTGAACCGGTAGACCTAATGTTGGTGGCCCTTCATGGTGAGTCTAGAACCCAATGTGAATGTGAAACCTTGAAGTGGTAGACCTAATGGTGGTGGCCTTCTTCTTGTGTGAGATGATAAACCTAGAACCTAACGGTGGTGGCTCTCTCTAGGAAGATCAATGAGCTATCTTAATGTACCTTGAAACGGGGCCTATTGGTGGTGGCCCTTCTTGGTAAAAGTACTTTGTGTCGGTAGGACTAATGTTGGTTGCCTTCTTAAGTACACTAATGTAAATGAAACTACTCTATGGGAATAAAGGCTAAGCACCGAGCGGATATGGCTAATATGGTGGCTCACCCATGGTTAGGCTAGAGTCCAATGAACATCTTTCTTATCCCATAACTATGTCCCTATATAGACTGTGTACGAGTTCTACCATAGGCAAGTAGAACACCTTCTTTCAGTGTAGGGTTACATGATACCGGATTCCATGATTTAGCTCTCATGGTCTATGTTAGTTAATGCCTATTCCTATCATGTGAGATGTGCACTCTAGTTACTTGATAGGTACTACAAAGTGTAGGTAGTAGTATGGGATGCTATCTATACATTGCACGAGTAGGCTTTGAAGGGGCTATATTTAATTTTCTAAGTCTTAATGACTAATGTATGAAAGTCCTCTAAATTCATGAATGTGTCCTAAATGAATCTAATGAAGAATGTTGGCTTCAATGCTTAAATGAAGAGATGCATGCTATACTTGGATTGTATAATGAGATTACTTCCTGTCATGAATTATCATATATGAATGTTCCTTGTTCAGGGTCACTTCAAAGGAGTACTTAGTGTGAGTAGTAGTATGGCATGCTACTTGCACATTGCACAAGTATGACTTTGAGTCATTTTAGATGTTGGTCGTAATGTGATGATGTGATTCATGTAATGTTAATGTCTCTTAAATGCCCTATTATATAAAGGTGGAAAGGATGAATGGTAAGTTCACTTTTGGTGACCATAAGGTGGTGCCTTAGTGTGAATGGTAGTACGGGACGCTACCCATACAATGCACAGGGTATAGCTTGAGGGTTACTTGAGGTGGAGGCTCAAGGTAAAGGTAAAGAGTTATATGTGATCTTGTTCTAATGTGAAATGGTGACTTGTATGTTGGTTGTGACTTATATTATGCCTCTTATTTCAATGTTCATGAAGTTTTACCAAATGGCATAAAAGCATGACTTTCAACAAAATGTCCCTTTCAAGCATGTTTTTGCATGGTCATCATACTTAGTACATTGTTGTGTGCTAACTAATATTTTTCCTATTTTTACTACAAGTGTAGGTTTCGGCAAGTGATTGATTCTATCTAGGATTGAAGTGCTTGGATAGAGTTTCATCCAAGACTTGGTATGTCCTCATAGATAGAGGACAATGAGTTTTATTGTTTCTAGTTCTTTCATATTTTGAGACTATTGTTAAGACTTCGATTGTAAAGGGCCGTGACCCAATCTTGTTAAGTTTTGTCTAATATAGCCATGTGAGACTTAGTTCCGCTGCGTTACAAATGAGGTTTTGATAGCTTGGTTTTAAATAAAGTTTTTAATTCCGCACTATTTCTATATGTCGAATGTTATGAATGCTAAGAGGTTTGTATTAGACCCCTTCAAGGTCGAGTACGCCGTGTTACGACTAGAGGGTGCTCTCGGTTCGTGATAACTATTTCGAAAGCACCCGAAAAAAACTTACTTATCCTTGCCTTTGGATCGGCAACCATAGTTTAGGCATACCTACACAATTGTGTGAATTTCAAAGCATACTCTTTAACACTCATATATCCTTGGCAAAGGTTAATGAACTCAAGTAACTTTGCCTCTCTCATCTCAAGGGGAAATGTCCCATTAAAAAAAGTAACCTTAAATTTCTCCCAATCAAGAGTACCCTCATCTACCGCCCTTTTTTCTTTCTTTTGGTTTGACCGAACTTGAACAACACCTTTTAGTTGATAAGCAACCGATTTTGCCTTCTCCACCGGCGTCACTCCCATCGTTAGACCCATGAAATTCTGGAGGATTCATTCTAATCAAGCCCCTCACCCTTGTTTCCATTGTACCCATCCTTAGGTTCACGGGAGCCACAAACTCTCTATTTGCTTGAGCCACCATAGCTTGGGCCAATGCATGAAATGCGGCTCGAAACTCATAAGTATTCACTTGCTTGGCCAAAGGGTTGACCGACACTTGGGGAACTTCTTGTCTCACATTTTCACGAACATTTTTGTTCTTTCTCAAAATGTAACACCCCGGACTCCATAAAGGTAACCCTACCAAAAATTCAAAACCTTCAGGTGCCATTCACGACTATGGAGGGACCTATAGGCCGTGGATGGGTCCATGATCAGTGGTTCTGGATAGGTCTAGGAAAAACTCTCTGAACTTACTGACGGACATGCAGGACGGACTGGAGGTCCATCCATGGCCCGTCAGTGGGGTCTCGTGGGTCAGCTGCTGGCAGTTATTTTCAGGGTTAGTTGGTTCTTTTCCTAATTAATTAATACGTATACTATGTTGTTTTGTCTATATTTAGAACCCCTATATAAGACCTTTTACCCCCAAATTCTCCCCATTTGATTCATTCTTCTAAATTCCCAGAAGAAAACAAATCTCCTCCCAAATATTCTCTCTAGAACTTGAAGAAGAAGAAGAAGAAGATTCAACCTAGGATTTCAAGCTAAGGGTCCAATTTCTCCATTAACTAGCATTTGGATTCAAGGTATGGTAATTTTCATCCATGAATGTCTCCCATTCATGGAGTCCCCAAATTCCTCTATTTCAAAAGGTAGAATTCCCCAATTAGCTATGATTTTCTTCAAACACCATTGACTCTTTTGATTATTTATCTTAATGATTTAATTATGTTTAAATATGCATGAATTGATTATTTACAATGCTTTTATGATGTTTCCCCTATGAACCCATGCAAACCCCCATGTTTCCAAATTGTAATCTCATAATGTGGATTGTTGATTATGAAAGAGGAGTTTTATGATCTGAAGCATGAAGTAATAGAATTACATGAATTTATGATAAATCCTATATAATGCTTGAATTCTAGATTTTGTGATTGAAAGTAAGCTTTGAACCTTGAAAGGGCAAAGTATAAGGTTATGCATGATCATATGAAACCTATGTAAATGTTTTAAGGGGGCTTTGAGAGTGAAGTGCCAATGTTGTTGTTGTTGAAAGATTGTTCTCATAAACTCTTGCAACCATGATGTGAAAGGTTTTCTCACAAAGAGAGAATTCTTAAGTTGAAAGGCTTTCTCACCTAATTGAATCAATGAATAAGAGCTAATCTAATGAACTATCTTGGATTGGCAAGATGACATGCCTTTCAATGGATGATGAGAATAAGTAAGAAAATACTATTCCGTGGGGATTATGCTTAGCACTAAGTGGATATTAACATTGAGATGGAAGCTCTCCCGTTAGTAGAGATCGGGTTTCTAGAAGAAGTCTCATGAGATGGAAGCTCTCCCTCTAGTAGAGGTCGGCTTTCTAGTAACAATCTCCTTATCCAATAAATTATGTGCCCTCATAGGATGATTAGCTAGTGGATCCACTTAAGCTAGAAGTTCACGGTTCTCGCTTACGCAAGTAAAACAACCCTTTTCGGTGTGGGAGACACCGGGTGATCATGTTTTAGCTCACATGGTGTCTATGTTGGTTAAGGCTAATTTTCCCACAACAAGACTAAAAGTGAACTAAGGTTACTCAAAAAGTATCTCAAATGTGTTCAAAGTTTTAAAGATGATTTAGCTTGCATTGACCATGATGTGATGATTTATGTTTTCTAATTCTCTTATATCATGTTTTAATTGGTCAATTGCATGTCACGAAATGAAATGTCCTTCTTATCATGTTTTAAATGTTTTTATGCATAACTATCATACTTATTGCATTTTTGTACTAACACATACTCTTGCCTACATTTTTCCCAAATATATGGTCTGACAGACACGGTTCTGATTTTATTGGCTAGATCTTGGACTTTGATTCTTCTCCGAGCTTGGTGAGTCCTCATGGTTCGAGGATGGGTTTCCTTATTATAGTCTCTCTTTCGTATTTCCTTTTTGAATATAATGTATGGGCTAGGCCCATTTTCATTCGATTGTAATAGATGGCTATGATGATACATGAGTTTAGACTTTCGCTTTTCTATAAAAACTATTTTGGACATAAAATGATTGTTTTATTCTTTATTATTCTATTTCTTATGTTATACAATCTAAGTGGCTTGCATGGAGTCCTTCGGGGTTCTATACTCCATGTTACATCTAGGGGGTACCCCTGGGTTGTGACAAACTTGTTAATCAGAGAACAAGATTTAGAATGGTCCTATGATGTCTCATAAACCACGTCTAGTAGAGTCTTGTTCATAAGTGTAAAGCACGCCACATTTATGAATGAGAGGCTACAAGATGATTAGGAAACTCCACTTCTTTCATTACTCTATGTCATTCTGTAGAGTTTAACTCTATAAAGTCTCTCTCCTAATCCTTATCCTATGTTCTTCAGTATATATATACTCGAAGGGCTTATACTAGAAGGAATGTGAGGGAGAATGTGGAACAAGAAGCTCCTCCCCAAACTCCTTCCCAAGCTCCTCCTCAAGCTCTGGTCGATCCTTTTTCTGAACAAGTTACAATTGCAGAGTTTATATCAATTTTTCAAGTGTTGGTTCAAGCCATGACGGCTCAAGCCAATAGAGAGGTGGTTGTCCCCGCGAACCCGAAAGTGGGTACAACGCCTTCAAGAGTGAGGGACTTTATGAGGATGAAACCTTAGGAATTTCAAGGCTCCAAAGTTGAGGAGGATCCTCAAGAGTTTATCGATGAGGTTTATAAGGTACTTGCTATCATGGGAGTGACTCCAAGAGAGAATGCAAAATTGGCCGCTTATCAACTGAAAGGTGTTACTCAAGTGTGGTACAACCAATGGAAAGAAGACCGGTATGAGTAGGCCTAATAGAGGGGGAAATGTTTAAATTGGCTTTCCTTGATAGGTTCTTTCCCCTTGAGATGAGGGAAACAAAGGTGCCTGAGTTCATCAACCTTCGTCAAGGAAGTATGAGTGTGAGGGAGTATGCTCTAAAGTTCACTCAATTGTCCAAATATGCTCCAATAATGGTTGTTGATTCTAGGGCAAGAATGAGTAAGTTCGTATCGAGTGTGTCGAAAATTGTGGTAAAAGAGTGTCATACCGCCATTCTCATTGGTGACATGGAAATCTCTCATCTCATGGTGCATGCACATCAAATTGAAGAAGAGAAACTCAAAGAGAAGTCTACAGATGTAAAAAGGGCTAAGACCGGCGATGGAAATTTCTCACATGCAAGATTTGATGAACATGGTCGTCCTAAGTTTCGACAAGGGTTTTCCGGTGAAGCTTCCTCTAATTCTCCACATAAGTTTAACAAGGATAGGGTGTCTAACCCAAAACCTCAAGGAGGGAATGGAGGTGGTTCTTCATTGGCTAGGTCTACGTGTGCTAAATGTGGGAAGAAATATGATGGTAAGTGCCTAGCCGGCACTGATGGTTGCTTTAGTTGCGGGAAGAGTGGTCACAAAATGAGAGATTTTCCCATTCTTGCAGCTAAAGGGAGAGAAGACAAGCAAGCTATTCTAGGTGTTAGGGTTCCAATGCTCCCAAGAAAAACCACTTCTATACACTTCAGACCCGAGGCGAACAAGAGGGTTCTCCAAATGTGGTCACCGGTATGTTAAAAAAAATTCAACTTGATGTGTATGCTTTACTTGATCAACGTGCTACTTTATCTTTTGTGACACCTTATGTGGTTTGATGTGCTTCCCAAAATGTTATGAGATCCATTTTCTGTCTCTACTCCTGTTGGTGATTCTATTGGTCCTAGGAGGGTCTATAGAAAATGTCCCGTCTCCTTATCCCATAGAGTTACTCTTGTAGACTTGGTAGAAATTTACATGTTAGACTTTGATGTCATTCTTGGGATGGATTGGTTGCATTCTTGTTATTCTTCCATAGATTGTAGGACTCGAGTGGTAAGATTCCAGTTCCCGAATGAGCCTATCCTTGAGTGGAAGGGGGGAAATTCTATAAGATTCCATACTTTTTTCTCTATTCTTGCATAATATGTGTGGCATAGTTTGGCAAGGTTATATGAGGTGTATATGACTTGGTATCGTACATTGGAGATTAATATTGCAAATGGGTGGGAATATCATGGAACTAAGCTAAAGTTTTAGCTCAAAGGGACTCCTCAAACAAAGTTCAGAATTAACAAAATGGCTCGGGTAGAACTTCGCCCGTTTGAAAGGTTTAAATCATCTCATACCTTGGGGATAAGCCTATGAGTGTATAATATGCTAATAATAGTGTGTTGCGATGTATTATAATAGTACAAGGGTCGTATGTTATGTTTTGAAGTCAAGAATATTAGCGAAACTAAGGTCGGCAAAAGTTATCGATGTTTCTCTAATAATATTTTCTTAACTTTGGATCAAATGTCTTGGATGTTTCCTCCCAATTTATTAAGAGTTAGAAGGCCCATGACCTATCACATCGAAGGCCTACGAGTTTAGTTTGCAATGCACAAAACCCCATATCTAACTGACATCAGAGTAAAATGTTATGAGTATTTTACTACGGACTGCCGGGGAAGGATCAGGGTCGCGATACGGGTCGGGTAAAAAATGTGGTACGTCAGCTACTCCACGTTTTAAGCCATGAAAACATTTCTATGCACTTCCTAACCAAAAATAAAGCGTAAGAGAGGATTCCTATGAAGTTCTTGCATGATGAAGGTTAGTTTTTGATGATTTCTACCATTACAAGTTGCCCCATGCCTAGAAACGTGATCTCTACACGTGGCAACTGTTTTCCCCTTCTATTATCTATGTTTGGAGCTAGTTTTTGAAGATATAAATTTGTATTTATTGGTGTTTCTTCAAGGTTTAAACTTGGTTTGCTAAGGTAATCATCTCGGGACTCATTTATGACTGTTTTTATGAAGTTCTACAGACGTTTCGTCAAGTTGAGGCCATATGGAAAATCTGCCAATTTAAGCTCAATTATTAACTTTTTTATAGGTGCTTACCAGCTGTGTATATATATTTTTTGCAAAGCTTAGGACATAAGGAACAACTTTTGTGAAGAAACTACGGTCATTCGAGCGTTCATTGGAATGGTATGTTAAGGCTAAGCTTCGTCCCTCATTTTAGCACCACTTCTAGGAAAATCCTAAAACGCCGAATGTGATATTTTTCTATTCTCTTGGTAGAAAGACCTTTCGTGAAATGCATTGGGATCTCAGCTGAATTATTTTCATGAATCTATTATTTTGATATTCCACTCGTTCAGATAAATAGAGTATTCAACATCTACATGTCCTTTTATCGGTTTACATATGTCCGCACGTATAAATTCTTATTTTTCCTTGGCTGATGTGAATTAAAATATCCCGGAAGATCCTTATTACTTGTAACCATCCCTCTTTCCCCACTAAACTTATTCTGAAAAATCTTTAAAGTACCTCACGATCTTCAAAACTCTCAAATATAACTTAAATGTTCAAAACTATTAGAACACTTGGTTTTTGAAATACTTCTTTTATAAATTATCTAGGAACCAAGTTAGGAACTAAGAAAATCACCTTAAACTTTGTATGAATATCTTCATGGTTAGCTTATCTTTCAAAAATTCGAGTTAACTTTTCAAGCTTATTTGAAAGAACATATGAGGTTACATGAGATGGTTACATGTTATACGAAAGTGATTATGGGGTTATGAGAACAAGTCTACAAATGGGCCAAGATTGGAAACATGACAACAGTAACATATAGATGTTATAAATCTATGACATGACATGCTATGCATCATACTCCCGAGATATAATCGGTTAGCTACCAGGAAGCACCACTATTGCTAGCATTTGGTTGGGTATGTCATGTATTTGCATCTATATATATGTATTCACGACATACGATTATACTAGCATACCATGCATATTTAAATAGTAGGAGGCCAAATGCCAGCCATGGAGATTATTTGAGTTTCAATTTTAGGTGGTATCTCTATTACCCTTTTTCAGTAATTATTTATGATTCTACTTTCCGCTTTACATACCAATACATTTTTATTTGTACCGTACTTCCCATTGCTTAGGGACACTGCTTTTTGTTTCATGAAGGGATTCTGATCGACCCACCTGCTAGTATTGAGGTTCAGCTGTGACTTTGTAAGCTCCATATTATCCTGGGGCTATCAAAGGATGTTTACTTTTGTTGTATAGTTTGGGTATAATCAGGGCCTTGTCCCGACAGTGCTTATGTAGCTCATAGAGGCTATTGTGGACACAATATTCTGGGTTTTCTTTTTGTATGTTTCAATCCCCAGCCAAGAGACTTGGTAAGTATATATATATATGTGTGTGTGTAAGAAGGTGTCTTCTGTTGTGGCCTTGTATGCTAGCTAGTATACCTCTATTTTTTTTGGCTTGTCTACCATTGTGTGTATGGATGTGAAGGCTAAGCAAAGTCTTGATCCCATTTTTTGTAGAATTTAAAGAGGGGGTACTCAAAAAGTCCGTTGAGACTTTCTCCCAAGGGGGAGATCGGGTGCTTTGATATCAAGGTCGGTTATGTATTCTGAATGTTGATGACTTGGGGGAACAGATCTTGGCAGAAGCTCATAGTTCTTGGTATTCTATTCAGCTGAGAGACAACAAGATGTACCGTGATTTGTGGGAAATCTATTGGTGGAATGGGATGAAGAAGGATATTGAGGGATTTGTGTCTAAGTGTCCTAATTTTCAAAAAGTAGAGGTTGAGCATCAGAAACAGGGAGGTTTATAACAAGACATTGGTATTCCTACTTGGAAGTGGGAGAATATGGACTTTACTGTAGGGTTGACACGTACTCGGTGACAACATGACTTGATTTGGGTAATAGTGGATCAGATGACTAAATCTCCTCATTTCATTCCCATCAAGGTCTCCTATTCGGCGGAATATTATGCTAAGTTGTATTTGAGAGAGTTGGTAAGGTTACACGGAGTACCCTTGTCCAAAAATTATGATCGAGGTACCCTATTAACTTCCCTGTTTTGGAAGTCATTCCAAAAAGGTCTTGGTAGTAAAGTTAAGCTTAGCACGACTTTTCATCCCCAAACCGATGGGAAAGCGGAGCGTACTATTCAAACTTTGGAAGACATGTTGAGGACTTGTGTGATTGATTTTAAGGGTAATTGGTATGACCATTTGTCATTAATTTAGTTCACTTATAATAACATTGATCACTCGAGTATCAATATGGATCCATTTGAGGCTCTCTATGGTAGGAGGTGTAGATTTCCTATAAGATGGTCTGAGGTGTGTGAAGTTGCTCTCATAGGTCCAGAATTGGTACATGAGGCCATACAAAAGATTCAGCTTATTGAATAGAGATTGAAAATGGCCCAAAGTCGGCAAAAGCCTTATGCTGATGTTAGAAGAAGGGATCTTGAATTTGAGGTTCATGATTGGGTTTATTTGAAAATCTCAACCATGAAGGGTGTAATGAGGTTTGGGAAGAAAGGGAAACTTAGTCCCCGTTTTATAGGCCCGTACCAAATTTTGAGACGTTTTGGTAAGGTTGCATATGAGCTTGATTTTCTAAATGAGTTTTCATCGGTGCATCCAGTTTTCCATGTCTGTATGTTGAAGAAATGTGTTGGAGATCCAACATGCATAGTTTCCTTAGAAGGTTTGGAGGTTAAAGAGAACCTTTCTTATGAAGAGGTACCTGTTGATATTTTAGACTGGCAAGTCAAAAAGTTGAGAAACAAGGAAGTTACTTTCGTAAAAGTGCTATGGAGGAATCATTTAGTTGAGGGTGCTACTTGGGAGGCCGAGGCTAATATTATGTGCTGATATTCTCATATCTTTCCTTCTAATCTTACTCTAGTTTGAGGTAATGAGTTCCTCTTGGTTTGTTTTATGTTTTTGAAGTCATGTGTGATTTATGTGTTTCCGTGATTTCCTTATGATTACGCACGTTCATGAAGAAGCTTAATTTTTGAAAGAAACGACTTATATGGTTTATTTTCCTCATGTTGTTGTGCATTCAGTATGAGTTGCCTATAGAATTCATGAAATGATTGTTAAACATGCATTAGATATGCTTTTTGAGAATAAATTCTATAAAGGCTCCATGAGCTTGTATTGATCATGTTTTTAGCTTGGAGAAGGTAGTTCCTCCTTGAATATGAGAAATCTTAAATTTTCATGCATTTTGGGTTGTTGGATGTAGTTCCTACTTCCTTCTAATGCATTGAGTATGCTTAGCTCGGAGTTGATGTTTTCTCTTTGATTATGTGCATTTTGATGAGATTGCATGCATGATGGGTTGTTAGACTTAGATTCACCCCTATGTAATGTTTTGAGAACGTCCCATCTTGGAGTTGACAGTTCCTCCTTGGTTACATGCATTGCATTATTAGGTTGGGTTGTTAGTTCCTCTCCTACTCACTTAGAACCAGTTTGAATCTCATGCGAGGACGAATGATCCCAGGGGGACATATTTTAACACCCCGGATTTGATAGAGGGAAGACAACCAAAAATTCAGAATCTTCAGGTGACACCCACGAGGACCACAGACGGTCCGTAGGTGGACCCACGGAATATAAGTGGGGTCCGTGGATTTGTCACTCAAAACTTGTATAGGCCATGAACTACAGAGGGACGTACGTACCGTAGCTAGGTCCACGGTCCATGGTCTGGGGGCCTTAGGTCCAGGCAATACTCTCTGAACTTACTGACGGACGTGCAGGAGGACCTTAGGTCCATCTACGGCCCCGTCAGTGGGGTCTCGTGGGTCAGCTGCTGGCAGTTATTTTCAGCGTTAGTTCAGTCTTTTCCTAATTAATAATTTACTATACTACGTCATTTTGCCTACATTTAGAACCCATATATAAGTCTGTTGAATTCCAAATTTACCCCATTTGATTCATTCTTCCAAATTACCCAAAAGAAAACAAATATCCTCCAAAATATTCTCGCTCTAGAACTTGAAGAAGAAAAAGAAGATTCAACCTAGGGTTTCATGCTAAGGTTCCAACTTCTCCATTAAAGGCTAGCATTTGGATTCAAGGTATGGTAGTTTTCGTCCATGAATCTCTCTCATTCATGGAGTCCCCAAATTCCTCTATTTCAGAAGGTAGAATTCCCCAATTAGCTAGGGTTTTCTTCATTCACCGTGGGTTATTTTGATTATTGATCTTAATGATTTAATTATGTTTAAATATGCATGAATTTATGATTTACAATGCATTTATGATGTTTCCCCAGGGAACCCATGCAAACCCCCATGTTTCCAAATTGTGATCTCATAATGTGGGTTGTTGATTATGAAAGAGAAGTTTTATGATCTAAAGCATGAAGTAATAGAATTACATGAATTTATGATAAAATCCCTCTAGAATGCTTGAATTCTAGATTTGGTGATTTAAAGTAAGCTTTGAACCTTGAAAGGGTAAAGTACGAGGTTATGCATGATCTTATGAAACCTATGTACATGTTTAAGGGTGCTTTGAGAGTGAAGTGCCAATGTTGTTGTTGTTGTTGTTGTTGTTGTGTTGTTGAAAGGTTATTCTCGTAAACACTTACAACTATGATGTGAAAGGTTTTCTCACATAGAGAGGATTCATAGGTTGAAAGGCCTTCTCCCTAATTAAATCAATGAATAAGAGCTATCCTAATGAACTAGCTTGGATTAGCAATATGACATGCCTTTCCATGAATGATGAGAATAAGTAAGAAAATACTATTCCGTGGGAATTATATTTAGCACCAAGTGCATATTGACATTGATATGAAAGCTCTCCAGTTAGTAGAGGTCGGGTTTCTAGAAGAAGTCTCATGAGATGGAAGCTCTCCCGCTAATAGTGTAACACTCCGGAAATGCGTAGACTTAACTAGAGCTAAAATGAATGGGGTAAGAGTCTAGAGAAAGAGAAAGGGCCTAGATCACCTAAGAAAAATGTAGGAAAATGATTTTTCCTTTGGTCCATTCGGCGATGGGGCAGTAGCGTCGCCCAAGTGCCTTGGCGATTAGCCAAATGGATTCTCCTCGCCTAGTGGGAAGCCTCCCCTAGACCTAGCTACTGGAATTTTAGGTGAGCTAGGTCGGGGATCGCCAACCAACTTGGCGCATCGCCCAAAAGACCTTCATCTCGCCCATTGGAAATACTCCATGATGGAGCATTCTGGAAAATTAGGTGAGCCAAGGGTCCATTAGGCATATCTCCTAGTGCCCTTGGCGAGCTAAGGGGTGCATTGGGCGAGGTAAGTTGTGAAGGTTGGGAAAAGTTAAGTTGTAACTTAAAGGAGTCACTAGGTTTCGTCAAAAATTAAAACCACTTTATTCTACACTTTCCCCAATAAATATATAACCTTTTTAGACTTGAAATTCCTCCAATGAATTCACTTTTAAAAGAATTAAAAGAAGACCCATCTCCTCTCCAATATTTCTCTCACTAGAAATCCTCCATTGAAGAAGAACAAGAACTTGAAGGCTAGGGCTCAAGAACTCAACTTCTCAACTCCAATTCGTGGGGAAATCTTCAATCAAGGTATGGGGGTCTTGATTCGTGGAAAGCTTCATTCCATGAAGCCCTATAACTCTCAATTTCAAATTGGTAGATTTTTCAAAACCTAGGGTTTTAAATCTAAGTTATGGGTTCTTCCTAAAAATGATTTCGATGAGTTAATTGTCTTATATCATGATGGAATTGTTGTGATTTTGTGATATATTTCCGAATGAACCCATGAATTTTCCATGACCCAATTTCATGAATTGTGATAGGTGTAATGATGCAAGATGAATACTATGAATTGTGTCTATGGTAGTGTAGTTATTAAAATCATGCTATTACTCATTCCTATTGTAGTATTTCTAGGTGTGTTTGTGATACATGATTCAGGACCCTTGAAGGGTAAATTTTGAAGGTTTGTACATGTTGATGGAAGTTGTGTATGAACTTATGATTCACTTAGAAAGTGAAGATCCTGTGACTATTATGTAAATTATGGTATTGTTGAAAGATCATTCTCCCCTTACCCTTACACATGACTACGTATGAATTGTCTAGGATGATGATAATGTTATTGTGTTGATTGAAAGGCTATTCTCATGAAACACTATGAACATAATGTGAAAGGTTTACTCATATGTTAATGCTGATTCTATGGTTGAAAGTCCATTCTCACCTAATTGAATCTATGAGCTATTGTATGAGTTGTATTGAATGAAGGGTAAGTTATTCCTTCACACATGTAAATGCAATTCAATACTAAAACAGTAATTTTGGTAAATAATGCTTAGCACCGAGTGGATATGGACATTGAGGTAGAGGCCCTCCCGTAAATACAATAGGCTGGGTTTATAAAGTTAACCCCATGAGATGGAAGCTCTCCCGTCAATACAATAGGCTGGGCTTCTAGAATCAATCTCCCTATCCCATAACTATGTGCCCACATAGATCTTTAGGTAGTGGATCCACCTAAAAGCTATACATTTAGTTCTACCTTAGGCAAGTAGGACACCTTCTTTGGGTGTGGGGTTACACCACCGGATTCCATGTAGCTCATATGATCTATGTCGGTTAAGGTTATTTTCCCTACATGACAAGATAATGAATATGACACAAACTATACGTATGACTTCTTGATGCGATTTGCTTAGTAGGAGTGGGGGTATGGGACTTCACTTTTACATTGCACAAGTAGACTTTGAAAGGGGTTATGGGAATGGTTTCTTATGCTATGATAAGATATGAATGTAAGCATGTATGTTGAATGGATTGTTGCTATGGATGAATTTCCTTATGTTCAAGATTAATGTACATAACTATTTCCTTATCTATGCGTATTGACTATGATGAGGTCCATGTATGTTATGTATGATTAGGGTGGAACCAAAGGATTACTTAGTGTGGTTGGTATTATGGGATGCCAATCATGCATTGCACAAGTACAACTTAAGGTTACTAAGAAGATGGTTCTATTGTGTTTTAATGTTCGTATATGATAAATGTGGTTATGACTTGTGTTTTAAATTAAAAGTGCATGGTGATTCTCAAACTTGGTAAATGCATATTTTTCAACCAAAATGTCCTTTTTATCATATTTCAAGGATTTTTATGCATGCTTCCATACTTAGTACATATTTGTGCTAACCCATATTTCTTCTACATTTTTTATAAGTGTAGGTTCCAGCTAGGTGAAAGTGTATTTCCTTTCTTGACAAAGGCTTGGATTGATTATCTCCAAGACTTGTGTGAGTCCTCATGGTTCGAGGACAAGATGTTATTTACTTCTAGTTGCTTTCCATTATTCTATTTTGAGACGTTTGTTTGTAAAGAGTTGTGACCCTTCTTTGACATTCTATTGTAGTAGATGGTTAACGAGACAAGGTCTAGACTTCGCTTTTGATTTTAATAAAAAGACTTTGATTGTAAAATTTTAAATTCCGCGTCATTTCTATTTCCTATGTTTATGTATGCTAAGGGCTTGTATGAGACCCCTTCGGGATCAAGTACACCGTGTTGCATCTAGGGGGTACCCTTGGGTCGTGACAAACTTGGTATCAGAGTATAAGGTTTTGGGATGATGTCTGATAAACCACGTCTAGTAGAGTCTTGTTCATGAGTGTGAAGTGCACAACAGTTATGAATGAGAGGCTATAAGATGTTTAGGAAAGTTCACTTCATTCATTACTCCTTAGTCGTGCTTTAGAGTCCTAACCCTTCTCTTGTGTTTATAGGCTATGAATACAAGAAAGGCGAATGCAAGGAGGATGGAGGAGGAGAATTTGAATGAGGGAGTTCCTCCCCAAGCTCCTCAAGACAATCAAGAGGATGAGGGGGCTATGACAAATGTGGAAATAAGGGCGACTCTTTAAACATTGACTCAAGTCATGACGGCTCAAGCACAAATCGTTACAACTCAAGCCCAAGCTATGACGGCTCAGTGTGAACCCTAATGTGAAGCCCATGGCTTCAAGGTTGACACACTTCATAAGAATGACCCCTCCTATGTTCTTTGGTTCCAAAGTGGGTGAAGATCCTCAAGAGTTTGTGGAAGAGATTTAAAGATAATTGATGGTATGGGGGTGACTTCAATAGAGAAAGCCAAACTCGCCGCTTACCAATTGAAGCAAGTGGCTCAAGTATGGTATACACAATGGAAGGGGAATATGCCTGAAGGAGCGGGTCCCATAGGTTGGGAGGTGTTGTAGAAAGCACTCCTTGATAGGATCTTTCCCCGGGAGAAGAGGGAAGCCAAAGTAGAAGAATTTATAAACCTTCGCCAAAGAGGTATGGGTGTTGAAGAATATTCTCTTAAGTTTACCAAATTTTCCAAGTATGCTCCATTTATGGTGGCAGAGCCTAGAGATGAGATGAGTAGATTTGTAACGGGTGTGTCTAGTTTGGTGAGAAAAGAATGTCGTTTGGCTATGCTTCATGATAATATGGATATATCCCGTCTTATGGTGTATGCTAAACAAATGGAGGATGAGAAACTCCAACAGAAGAATAGGAAAGTGAAGAGGCCTAGGACCGATGATGGGAATTCTTCCAAGGGTAAGTTTGAAGGTCAAGGTAGACCAAGGTTCAAGAAGAGATTCTCCAACCAAGGCTCCTCTAATGTTCCAAGGGTCCAAAAAGATAGGGTGTCTAACCCTAAGTCTCAAGGAGGCAATAGTGGTGGATCTTCCATGGAGAGGCTTAAGTTTGCCGTGTGCGGTAAGGAGCATGATGGTAAATGTCTTGCCGGTATGGGTGTGTGTTATGGTTGTGGGAAGAGTGGACATCAATTGGAAGATTACCCAACACGTACGACCAAAGGGAGATACGATAAGCAAACTCCTCCTAGTGGTTCCAACTCTAATGCTCCTAAGAAGAACCGCTTCTATGCTCTTCAATACCGAGGTGACCAAGAGAGTTCCCCGGATGTGGAGACGGGTATGTTGCAAGTCTTTTCTAATGATGAATATGCATTGTTAGACACCGGAGCCACTTTGTCTTTTATTACACCTTTTGTGGCTATGAAATTTGAAATACTCCCCGATGTATTAGAAGAACCTTTTTTGGTGTCTACCCCGATTGGTGACTCGGTAGTGGTAAAAAGAGTCTATAGGAGTTGTCCTATTTCTTTTTCCCCATAAAGTTACCTTGGTGGACTTAGTCGAGTTAGACATGTTAGATTTTGATGTTATTTTGGGTATGGATTGGTTGCATGCATGTTATGTCTCTATTGATTGTAGGACTCGGGTAGTAAAGTTCCAATTTCCAAATGAGTCTACTTTAGAGTGGAAGGGGGAAAATTCAATCCCTAGAGGTCAATTTGTTTCTTGTCTCAAAGCTAGGAAAATGATCTCCAAGGGATGCATTTACCATATTCCTAAGGTCATGGACGTTGAGTCCGAAACCCCTTCCTTAGAGTCGGTCCACATGGTGAGTGAGTTTCCGGAAGTCTTCCCTAATGACTTGCCCGACATTCCTCCTGAACGGGAAATAGATTTTGCCATTGAACTCTTGCCGGATACGCAACCTATCTCCATTCCTCATTATAGAATAGCTCCGGAAGAGTTGAAAGATTTGATGGTGCAACTCAAGGATTTGTTAGACAAAGGCTTTATTCAACCAAGTATCTGTCCTTGGGGTGCTCCGGTATTATTTGTTAAAAAGAAGGATGGGTCCCTTAGACTGTGTATTGATTATCGCCAACTAAAAATAGTGACCATAAAAAATAAGTATCCCCTTCTAAGGATCGACGACTTGTTTGATCAACTCCAAGGGGATAACTATTTCTCCAAAATAGATCTTCGTTTGGGTTACCATCAACTAAGGGTAAGAGGAGTTGACATTCCCAAGACGACCTTTAGGACCCGGTACGGTCACTATTAATTTGTGTTGATGTAATTTGGGTTGACCAATGCCCCGGTGACATTCATGGACCTAATGAATAGAGTTTTTAGGCACTATCCTGATATGTTTGTGATAGTGTTTATAGACAATATTTTGATCTATTCAAAAAAGTGAAAATGAGCACATGAACCATTTGAGAATTTTTTTGCAAGTCCTTAAAGACCACCAATTGTATGCGAAGTTTAGTAAGTGTGAGTTTTGGCTAAGCTTCGTATCCTTCCTTGGTCATATTATGTCAAGCAACGGTATTGAGGTAGATCCTAAGAAGACGGATGCGGTCAAAGGTTGGCCCAGACCTCTAACTCTTACCGATATTAGAAGCTTTTTGGGTTTGGCCGCTTACTATAGGAGGTTTGTTGAGGGTTTTTCCTCCATTTCTTCTCCATTGATGGTTTTGACTCAAAAGAAGGATAATTTGTGTGATCAGAGGCTTGTGAGAAAAGCTTCCAAGAGTTGAAAGATAGACTTACTTCCGCTTCGGTGTTGACTTTACCGGAGGTTACCGATGGTTTTGTTGTTTATTGTGATGCATCTAGAGTGGGTTTGGGATGTGCTCTTATGAAACATGGTATGGTGATTGCCTATGCTTCAAGGAAACTCAAGATCCATGAAAAGAATTATCCGACCCATGATCTTGAATTAGCGGCGGTAGTGTTTGCTTTGAAAATATGCAGACATTATCTATATGGGCTGCATGTTGATGTGTTCACCTATCACAAGAGTCTCCAGTATGTGTTTAGCCAAAAAGACTTGAATCTCCGACAAAGAAGGTGGTTAGAACTTGTAAAGGATTATGACATGAGTTTCTTTTACCACCCCGGGAAAGCCAATGTAGTTGCGGATGCCCTAGGTCGATTGTCCATGGGTAGTGTGGCCCATGTAGAGGATGAGAAGAAGGAGTTAGTTTGTGATGTACATAGGTTGGCCCAATTAGGTGTCCAAATAGTGGATTCCACCAAGGGCGGCGTCATGGTACATAATCGTTCCGAATCGTCCTTTGTAATCGATGGTAAGGCAAAGCAAGACCTTGATCCTATTCTAGTTGAATTGAAATAGTCGGTACTCAACAAGTCTGTTGATGCTTTCTCCCAAGGGGGAGATGGGGTTCTTAGGTACTAAGGTCGATTATGTGTTCCGGATGTTGATGGCTTGAGAGAGAAAATTTTAGATGAAGCTCATGGTTCGCGGTATTATATTCATCCGGGAGCCACCAAGATGTACCGTGACCTACAGGAAGTCTATTGTTGGAATGGTATAAAGAAGGATATAGCGGGTTTCGTAGCCAAGTGTCCGAATTGTCAACAAGTTAAGGCCAAAAACTTAAGACCGGGAGGCTTGTCCCAAGATATAGATATTCCCACTTGGAAGTGGGAGGATGTGAATATGGATTTTATAGTGTGGCTTCCTTGTACTCGAAGGCAACATGATTCTATTTGGGTCATTGTTGATAGAATGACAAAATATGCCCACTTATTTCCCGTCAAGGTTTCATTTTTGGCGGAAGACTTTGCCAAATTGTACATCAAGGAGATAGTGAAGTTGCATGGGATTCCTATATCCATTATATTTGATTAGGGTACTCAATTTACTTCACACTTTTGGAAGGCATTCCAAAAAGGACTTGGTACTAAGGTCAAGCTTAGCACGACATTTCACCCTCAAACGGATTGTCAAGCGGAACACACCATTCAAACCTTAGATGATATATTGAGGGCATGCATTATAGATTTCAAGGGTGTCACGACCCAACGGTATAACCTAGGTGTAACATGGCGTAGTTGACCCTGAAGGGGTCTCATACAATCCCTTAGCATAATCAGAACAAAAGATAATAGAAAAGTATGGAAAATTTAAAACTTCTTCTAAACCATACAATCTAAAACATTTTCATAAGCAAGCGGAAGTATTTACTATAACTTTGTCTCAAACCACCTATTAAATTCTTGAATAAACGTCTGGGACGCAACCCATATAAAAGTCTAAAACACAAAGAAATGACATAAGGAATAATGGGTTTGTCCTCGAAGCTATAAGGACTCACCAAAATCTTCAACTTCTTCTTGCTCCTTAGAAACCTAGCCTTCAAAGGGAATCAATCTTCAAAACCCTACATTTGATTAGAATGTAGGCAAAGTATGCGTTAGTACAAAATGTACCAAGTATGAAAGCTAGCACAACATCATAAGAGCATCTCAAAATGGTTAGTCAACATAAGACATAAACATAAGAGATATTAACATAATCATAACATAATCTCCAACATAAGCATCATATAATCGTAAGTCAACATAATACATAATAAATGAGCATAGGAGATACATCATGTTCATAACATAGTCCTTACTTAAACTTTCATATTTACATACTACAATCTTTAGTATTTCATATTACAAGAGAACTATTTCACAAGCCACCTCAAAGCATACTTGTGCAAGGCAAGTATAGCATCCCATAATACCATCCAAGCTAAGTACCTTTTTTTGGCCATTCTTGGGCATAGTCCACATTCATAGTCAAGACCTACGATTTCATGTCATAAGAGCACTATACTCCTAAGTAACCCCAAGGCACACTTGTGCAATGAATGAAAGGCATCCCATAATACCATTCACACTAAGTATAATCTTGAAGTCAACATAGTCATACTTCCCCTCCTTGAGTCTCACCCTTTAGCTTACTTCATATAGACAAGGGAACTACCATCCTTAGTCAAACATATCATGGAAGGAAACTATAGCAGAACCATATCTTAAAATACATTACTCATAAGAACTCTTTCTTGAATGACCCTAAGTCATACTTGTGCAATGCATGAATAGCATCCCATAATACTAATCATGCTAAGTACTACTTTTAGGTCCTCATACTAATACTTCTTGATTTGGAACCTAGTTCCTCTCTTTAACTTTAGAACACTAGGAGGTACTCTCTTAAGCACATCGTAGCTCATTATTAGATTGAACCATATGAGATACTACTTTTAGCATATCTAGGTTCCTCATTAGCATGGACCCTATGAGATACTACTCTAAGCATGTCTAAGTCCATTTATACTCTTGAACACTATGAGGTACTTCATTAAGTAAGTCTTAGTTCAATAATGCTTTAGATACTATGAGATGCTTCTTCAAGCATGTCTAAGTTCATTGGATATGAAGATTGCTACTAGAAACCTTAAATCCAGTATGTGAAGGCTTCCATCTCATGAGACCTAACTTTGGGAAAACCGACACTCTACTGCGTAACAGTTCCCCCTTTAACTTGGATAGTCCTCACATCAAATAGGTGTGATTCTCCTTTCAACTTGGAGCCCGGACCCTTTCCTGTGTGACACTCCATCTCATTGTCAATAACCACTTGGAGCCAAGCATACACCCCAAGATTTACTTGTTAAGCCTTGCTTAACACTCATTTCTTATGGAAGGATGTCATTGACAACCAATCCATGTTCAAGTGATTCTATCACTTCATACTTTCAAGCATTCATAAAATAGATTAGGTGAGTATAGGCCTTTCAGCACAAATCCACCTATTAGACTTCTATTCATCACATTGAATCTAATCTCAAATCCCTAGTGATTCAATATTCGTAACTAAAAGACTTACTCTCAAAGATTACTTCATTCTATCATCATTCATATCTAGTTTACAAGACACTCAAGTCATAAGATTCATCTTTAAGCAATTCTAGTCATAATTCATTATGTAAGATCAATCTAAAGCATTACTACTCAAGAACCATCATATTCACATTATTCTAAATTAATTCATGAATATAGGTTCTAGCCCTAGACAATTACTAGTCAATGCATTAATTCTAGAAGATCACCTTGACCTTCAATTCCACCATCCATGGCAATAACCCACATACTTCATCTTCATCAATTAGACTAGGGTAATCATGGAAATCACATAAATTCATCATAATATCATGAATTCACACTAAATTAATCATAAATAAGTATTATCCAACCAATTGGAGTCATACCCAACTAAACCCACACATTGGAAGAAACCCTAGCTTAGATTGGGGTTCTTCTACACAAATTTAGGGAAATTCTAGGGGGCTCTATGGTTGGAAGATACCATAGATGAAAATCTAAACATACATTTAATCAAATCACTACCAAAAACTTTCAATAATGGAGTCTTTGTTCTTGACCTTAGCTTCAAACTCTAGCTTCTTCTTCAATGGAGGTTTTCTACAGACGAAAATATTTGAGAGGAGAGGATTTTGGGGGTTTTATTTGGGTATTGTGATAAAGTGACTTAAATGTGTGTTTAAAAGCTTAAAATATCTTATATAGGGATTTTAGGACTAGGTAAAATGATCCCACCCAAAAACTCCCACGTTTTAAATTTCTTAAAAACTCCCCACTTGGCAGCCTACTGCCCAAGCCTTTAGGAGAGGCCCCACGGGTCGTGGTCCTCACCACTGACCGTGGTCCTACTCGTGGTCTTGGGACCAGTGGCTAGGCCACTTGTCTTGGCCTCTAAAAATCCAAGGCATGACCACGACACTTCCCACGAATCGTGGTCAAGACCATGGGTCGTGAAGTGGCTCGTGGTCCTTGGTCTAAAGACTTGGCCTCTAGGACTTACCTCCACAAACCTAAAGGATCTTCACGAGGCCTCCCACGAACATGGTCAAGACCACTGGTCGTGGTGAGGCTCGTGAACATTGGGGCAGTGCTTGGCTTCCCTCATCCTAAGGCATCTTCACGAGATTTCCCACGAACCGTGGTCAAGAACACTGGTTGTGAAGTGACTCATGAAGGTATATACCTTGAGGCAGCCCGAAGGGAGCTACTACCTTGGCCTCACGAACCACACCATGAGTCGTGGTCCACACCACTGACCGTGGTGGTGGTCGTGGACTTGAGGCAATGTGCACCAACTTGGGGCAGCCTTGGCCTTGTCTTAGGCCTTGTCCCCTTGGCCTTGGCTCTTGCCCCTTACCTTGGCCTTCACTAAGACCTAGATGGTCTACTAGTTTGCAGGGTGTAAGACGTGCCTTGACATTAAACCTCTAAACCCCTCATCTTAAATACATCAAACTTCTAGAACCCTAACTTAAGGCCCTAACTTAGTCTACTAGTTTTCGGGACATTACAATATCTCCCCCTTGGGAACATTCGTCCTCAAATGAAAATTCTAAACACTCTTTAAAGGAAACGACTCTAGACTAGCAGCAAATCATGGATGCAACATATCTAATGCACATAAACAAGGCGGAAAAATTAAACTCCCACTAAACATACTCAATGCAACAAAAGAAAGTAGGAACTTCATCTAACAACCTATTCATGCATGACCTTCTTATAACTTGTCATGTTCAAGGAGGAAATACCATCTCCTAGTCATAAAATGCTCAACATACTCTCATGGAGCCCATATGCAATTTACTCTCACAAAGAATTCTTTTAAGGAGGAATCTTTTAACTTTAAACTAAAGCATGCTCATAATCATCTCATGAAGTCTATTGTAACGACTGGGAAAATTGTAGGATGAACTAGAGCCTAATTGTGAGGGTCAACGTCAAGGTGCGTGTTAAACTCCGTAGTTGAAAGACCTTTTTATGTTTGTATTGAGGATTGCGAGGGCATGTGCCAAGGCAAGGGGGGCAAAACCTTGCCAAAGGACAAGGTTGCCCAACCCTTGACCAAGCACTGCCAGGGCTCACGACCACCTTCATGACCAGTGGTCATGACGACGGTCCATGACGGGGTCCATAAAGACCCCTTAGCTTGGTGGGAGTGGTGTAGTTTGAGGAGGCTACTGCCTCAAGGACCACGTGCACCACCATGAGCTGTGATGCCCTTGACGGACAGTATATATAGCCATGAAGACCACTCAGGCTCTTGAGGGCTTGGAAAGGTTGGGAGGCATACTTTCTAAGAGACCACGGGCACCACCACGAGCCGTGGTTCCCCTCATGACCCATCAAAGTGGGCCTGGTCCCTGACGGGGCTGCCTTAATTGGGGAGTTTTAAGTAATTTCCCTTTTATTAATTATTATGTGGGGTTGATTTTAATTGCTTTATATCACTAGTATATATAGTTTTAAGTCTTAAAACAAGTCATTTACTCCTTATTTCCCCAAAACACATCAGAGAGTTCCTCCTTCCAAAAATTCTCTCTCTAGAATTTCCCAAAGAAGAAGAAGAAGAAGTGGGAGCTAGGGTTGAGGATTCAAGGCGTTTCTTCTTCAATTTTATTGGGGAATCACAAGAAAGGTGTCGTTATCCTTCCTGTAGGGGTAGCTTTCACCCCTAGACTCCATTCAAAGTTAGTTTTCAAAGGTTTCAAGTTCTTCAAAATCTAGGGTTTTTACTCTAACTCATGGGTTCCTTCTTCAAACGTTTCAAATGGTTATTAATGAAATATTATGATTGTATTAGTGTTTAATTTATGATTTATGATGAAAATACTCTCTGAACCCATGAATTCTCTAGATTCCTAAATTGTGCCTTTATGAAGTGAGTTTGTTGAATATGAAAGCATGTGAATAAAATTTGTCTAAATTTCTTTGGGTTATTGAATTGTATCAATATCCATGCCTTAATTGTAGTAAATTATATGTTTGTTGGTGATTTGAGATTCATGGCCTTGAAGGGGATAGTAAGAGGAATTGAGTATAATCATGATGTATTGTATATGAATGTGAATCTAATGAAGGTAATATGATCTTGTCTTGAATGTAACTGCTTTATTATTTAAAGGTTATTTCTCAATTTGACACTCATGAATGTGATGATAGAATGTGAAGGGTTACTACAATGTGATGCTATGTCTTGAATTGGTAGGCTTAAGGCATCCTTTTCTTGAATTGATGAATGTGACCTTAAATGCAATATCATGTATTGAATTGGTAGGCTTATGCATCCTGCGTGCACTACTTGTGGAAATAAGCATTTTGGGAAGTGCCTACCCGGTACTAATAGGTGCTATGGTTGTGGGAAGAATGATCACCAAGTGAGAAATTGTCCTACTCTTGTATCCAAAGGAAGGGAGGCTAAGCAAGCTTCTTCTAATGTTCCGAATCCTTATGCTACAAAGAATAGTCGTTTCTATGCACTTCGGGCTAGAGATGACAAAGAAGCTCTTCTAGATGAAGGGATCGGTAATTAAAGATTTCTTATAGTTGTGAATGTTGTATTGATGTTCCTATGTTAGTTTTCATGTTAGCCTTAGTTGGCTTTATACTTAAGGGGGGAGATGGTATGTTGAATAGTAATAGTTCCGATATCCTTATCTCTTTCTTCTATTCTTATTAAGGCTTGAGACAAAGAGTTCCTTGTACTTGTTTCATGTTTTGGAGTCATGTGTGAAAAAGTGTTTCCATGATCTCCTTCTGTTATGCAAGTTTTGAGGAAATTTATGTTTAATGAGAAAATGAGCTTTTTGACTTATGTGTTCCTCATGTTGATATGCATCTATAATGGGTTGCCTAAATTCTTCATGAGTTGAATTATTGAGCATGCTTAAATGTGGTTTTGAGAAAAGTTGCATAATTTGCCTTATGATGTTGTAATGAGCATGATGTGAGTTGGATAAGGAAATTCCTCCAATGAAATGAGAAATGGTTATGTTTTGGTGCATAATGAGTTTGTAGATGTAGTTCCTACTTTGTTGTGTTACATTGAGCTTATTGATATAGAGTTGATGTTTCCTCCTATGATTTTGTGCATTGTTTATGATGTTGTATTCATGATGTGCTGCTAGTCTAGAGTCATTATCCCTTAATGTGTTTAAAGTGTCATTCGAGGATGAATGTTCCTAAGGGGGGGATAATGTAATGACTAGGAAAATGGTAGGATGAACTAGAGCCTAATCGTGAGGGTCAACATCAAGGTGTGTGTTAGACTCCGTAGTTGAAAGACCTTTTTAGGTTGGTATTGAGGATTGCAAGGGCATGTGCCAAGGTAAGGGGGGTAAAGCCTAGATAAAGGCCAAGGTTGCCCAACCCTTGACCAAGCACTGCTAGGGCTCACGACCACCTTCACGACTAGTGGTCATGACCACGGTCTGTGAAGGGGTCCATGAAGACCCCTTAGGTTGGTAGGAGTGGTGTAGTTTGAGGAGGCTAGTGCCTCAAGGACCACGGGCACCACCACGAGTTGTGGTGCTTTTGACGGACCGTCTAGGTGGCCATGAAGACCACTTAAGGCGTTGAGGGCTTGGAAAGGTCGGGAGGCACACTACTAAAGGGACCACAGGAACCACCACGAGCTGTGGTGCCGCTAACGACCAGGTAATGTGGGCGTGGTCCATGACGGGGCTTCCTTAATTGGGGAGTTTTAAGTAATTTCCCTTTTATTAATTATTATGTGGGGTTGATTTTAATTGTTTTATATCACTGGTATATATAGTTTTAAGTCTTAAACCAAGTCATTTATTCCTTATTTCCCTAAAACAAATCAAAGAGTTCCTCCCAAAAATTCTCTCTCTAGAAGTTCCCAAACAAGAAGAAGAAAAAGTGGGGTAGGCTTGAGGATTCAAGGAATTTATTCTTCAAATTTCTTGGGTTATCACAAGCAAGGTATGGTGAGCTTTCATCTAGGGGTAGCTTTCACCCCTAGAGTCCATTCAAAGTTAGTTTTCAAAGGTTTCAAGTTTTTCAAAATCTAGGGGTTTTACTCTAACTCATGGGTTCCTTCATCAAACATTTTTCAAATGGTTATTAATGACATATTATGATTGTATTAGTGTTTAATTTATGATTTATGATGAAAATACTCTATGAACCCATGAATTCGCTCGATTCCTAAATTGTGCCTTTATGAAGTGGGTTTGTTGAATATGAAAGCATGTGAATAGAAATTGTCTAATTTGCTTTGGGTTATTGAATTGCATCAATATCCATGCCTTAATTGTAGTAAATTATTAGTGTGTTGGTGATTTGAGATTCATGGCCTTGAAGGGCATAGTATGAGAAATTGAGTATTATCATGATGTTTTGTATATGAATGTGAATCTAATGAAGGTAATATGATCTTGTCTTGAATGTAACAACTTTATTATTTAAAGGTTATTTCTCAATTTGACACTCATGAATGTGATGATAGAATGTGAAAGGTTTCTACAATGTGCAGCTATGTCTTGAATTGGTAGGCTTAAGGCATCCTTTTCTTGAATTGATTAATATGACCTTTAATGCAATATCATATCTTGAATTGGTAGGCTTATGCATCCTCTTCTTGTATATTTAATGTGTCTTTACTTGATGAATATGAATTGATAGGACTATGTCATTCCTTTCATAAATGACTAATGATGTATCTTGGATCGGTAGGCTTAGGGTACCCTTCCACAGATGCTGTTAATAAACTTTGGGATCGGTAGGCTTATGGAACCCTTCCATAAATGTTGATGATAAACCTTGAATTGGTAGACCTAGTGTTGGTATCCCTTTCTTGTGTGAAATGATGAACCTTGTATCGGTAGGCCTAATGTTGATGGCATCCTTCTTGGAAAGTCAGTGAGCTGTCCTTAATGTACCTCTAATCGGTAGACCTAATGGTGGTGACCCTCTCTTGTGTAATGTACTTGGATCGGTAGGCCTAATATTGGTAGCCCTCTCAAGTACAATAATGTTAATGAAAATGAAATACTTTATGGGAATGGAGGCTAAGCACCGAGTGGATATGGTAAGATGGAAACTATCCCAATCTTAGTCTAGGGTTCCAATGAAAGTCTTCTTATCCCATAACTATGTGCCCACATAGGATATTAGCTAGTGGTTTTGACCTACGCTAAAATGTTACCGGTCCTACCTTAGGCAAGTAGACCACCTCTTTATGGTGTGGGGTCATATGATACTGGATTCCATGGTTTGCTCTCATGGTCTATATCGGTTCATGTCTATTCCCATCATGTGAGATGTGCATTGTTGTTTCTTGAGAAGTTCTACGAAGTGTGGGTGGTAGTATGGGATGCCATCAATGCATTGCACGAGTAGGCTTTGAGAGGTCATAGTGAGTTCTCTAATGTCTTAATGACTAATGAATAAAAGTACTCTTAATGAAGCTAATGAAGAATGTTGACTTAAATGCCTAATGTAATGATTCATGCTATACTTGGGTTTTATTATGAGTTACTTTCCCTTGTCATGACTTATGAAATGAATGTGTTCCTTATGCATGAGTATTGCTTGTAGTTAAGTATGAATTGGTAAGTTCATCTAAGGTGGCCTCAAAGTGGCACTTAGTAGGGATAGTAGTATGGGATGCTATCCTTACATTGCCCAAGTGTAGCTTAAGATTACTTAAGGTGAATGTTCAAATGTGATGATTATGACTTGTATGATGATTATACTTGTACTTTATATCTCTTATTCAAATGGACATGATATTTCTAAAAAGTTTCATAATGCATGGTTTCCAACCAAAATGTCCGCTTAAAAGCATGTTTTTGCATGGTCGTCATACTTAGTACATTTTTGTGTGCTAACACATATTTCTCTTATTTTACTAAAAGTGTAGGTTCGGGTAAGTGATTTTCTTTATCTCTAGTTGAAGCTTGGATTGACATTCCTTCAAGGTTAAGTGGTATGTCCTCATAGATCGAGGGCAATTGTTTAGATGTTTCTTTCTTTCATGTAATAGACAATTGTTAGACTTTCGATTGTAAAGTTCCGTGTCCCTACTTTTGTTCAAGATATTGTTCTTATATGGCCATGCGAGATGATAGACTTCCGTTGCTACAAATATTTTTATAAAGTTTTGATTTTATGGATTTTAAGAAAGTTTTTAAATTCTGCACTATTTCTATGTATCAAATGTTATGAATGCTAAGAGGCTTGAACGAGAGCTCTTTTGGGGTCAGGTACGCAATGTAGCTTCTGGGGTATAGGCTCTAGTTGTGACAAACTTGGTATCAGAGCATAATATTTTGGATATGGTTTTTAGGATTGATGTCTCACAAGCAACGTCTAGTAGAGTCTTGTTCGTCGGTGTGAGTCGCGACACTTCTATGAGTGAGAGGTTATAGGACGTTAGGAAGTTACACTTCGTTCATTATTCTTGAAGTCGTGCCTTAGAGTTTAGATATATAAGAGTCCTTTCCCTAATCCTTCTCTTATGTTTATAGGATATGAATATAAGGGCGAACCCAAAAAGAGTGGAAGAGGAGATTGTGAATGCGGGAGTTACTCCACAAGGTCTTCAAGGTGACCAAGTTTTGGTGGATCTCCCGGCCATGAACAATGAGGAAGTTAGGTAGGCTGTTTTAATGATGGCTCAATCCATAACTAATCAAGCTCAAGCCATGACGTCTCATGCTAATAGGGGTGTTGAGGCTAATGTGAACCCCAATGTGAGTACTATGGCTTCTAGGTTAAGAGACTTTGTGAGTATGAATCCTCTGGTATTTCTAGGATCTAAGGTGGGAGAGGATCCCCAAGAATTTTTGTATGAGGTGTATAAGGTAGTTAATGATAAGGGGGTGACTTCTAATGAGAAAGTGGAAGTTTTAGCCTATCAATTGAAGGATGTGGCCCAAATTTGGTTCTCTCAATGGAAAGATAATAGGCCGATAGGAGCGAGGCCTATAAATTGGGAATTGTTCAAAGAAGCATTTCTTGGAAGGTTCTTTTCCCGTGAGAATAGAGAGGGTAAGATGGAAATGTTTATCAATCTTAGGAAAGGTAACATGAATGTGCAAGAGTACTCTTTGAAATTTACCTATTGTCTAAGTATGCCCCATCTTTGGTGTCAAACCCTAGGGATGAGATGAGTCACTTTGTTATGGGAGTATCCGACCTAAGTAGGAAGAGTGTCGTACGGAGATGCTCCATGATGATATGAACATTTGTAGACTCATGGTGTATGCTCAATCTATTGAGGAGTCCAAACTCAAGAGGAAGAATTGGGAGTTGAAGAGGTCTAGTCCCGATGAGCAAGGTCAACCTAGGTTCAAAAAAAGAGCTCCAAACAGAGATTCTTCAAGCACTCCTAAGGTTAAACAAGAGAAAAGTGGTGGGTCTTCATTTTCCAAACCTACGTGCACTACTTGTGGAAAGAAGCATTTTAAGAAGTGCCTAGCCGGTACTAATTGGTGCTATAGTTGTTGGAAGAATGATCTCAAAGTGACAAATTGTCCTACTCTTGCATCCAAAGGAAGGGAGGCTAAGCAAGCTTCTCCTAATATTCCGGATCCTTATGCTACAAAGAATAGTCATTTCTATGCACTTCGGGATAGAGATGACAAAGAATCTCTTCCGGATGAAGGCACCGGTAAGTGATGATTTCTTATAGTTATGAATATTGTATTGATGTTCCTATGTTAGTATTCATGTTAGCTTTAGTTGGGTTTACTCTTAAGGGGGAGATGGTAGGTTGAATAGTAAGAGTTCTGATATCCTTGTCTCTTGCTTCTATTCCTAATCAAGATTGAGACCAAGAGTTCCTTAGACTTGTTTCATGTTTTGGAGTCATGTGTGAAAAATTGTTTCCATGATATCCTTCTGTTATGCATGTTCTGAGGAAATTTATGTTTAATGAGAAAATGAGCTTTTTGACTTATGTGTTCCTCATGTTGATATTCATCTATAATTAGTTGCCTAAATACTTTATGAGTTGAATTATTGAGCATATTTAAATGTGGTTTTGACAAAAGTTGCATAATTTGACTTATGATGTTTTAATGAGCATGATGTGAGTTGGAGAAGGAAATTCCTCTAATAAAATGACAAATGCTTATGTTTTGGTGCACAATGAGTTTGTAGATGTAGTTCCTACTTTCTTGTGTTACATTGAGCTTATTGATGTAGAGTTGATGTTTCCTCCTATGATTTTGTGCATTGTTTATGATGTTGCATGCATGATAAGCTGCTAGTCTAGAGTCATTATCCCTTAAAGTATTTAAAGTGTCATTCGAGGATGAATGTTCTTAAGGGGGGATAATGTAACGACTCGGAAAATGGTACGATGAACTAGAGCGTAATCGTGAGGGTCAACGTCAAGGTGCGTGTTAGACTCCATAGTTGAAAGA
>JAJOOS010008862.1:0-34236 GCA_029582725.1 Solanum chiquidenum
ATCTTTTCATTTTAATTATGATTTAGCTTCCGCATCAGTTTATTATCTTTAGTATGCTCATGATCATGCCAGCAGGGTTAGCTTGGGATCACTTGTGGTCCTAGGTCCCGTGTCCGCATCTCGGGGGTAGTCTCGGGGCGTGACAAAGATATTCATTTTTCACCATGAGGTGAAGATTATCAACAATCAAGTCCAAGATCGACCAGAAATCTACTAGAAGTTTTCCATCTCCAATTTGTCCTTGGAAGATGAATATCAGGAAGCACAACGAATTATCTTCCAGAAAAATTGGTGTATCCCAAAAGAAATATGGCCTAAATAATGGCCTTGATGGAACTACATGGACAACCACCCTCACTGAGGAAAAGTCCGACAAGCTGCGAAAGAATATCATGCCTCATATGAAATAACAAGAGATAAAGTTACTCATGCCATTACTAGCATAAGACTAAACGTTCCTTCACAAAAATGGGATCACAATATGGCAGGACCATCCAACGAAAATAGGTATTTCACCAGATCAACCAAACGAAGCCTCAAAAAGAAGGAGTTGTACAAGAAGAAACATGGTTTCGATTGGTGGATGGAAGTAGGATATTCAAGCCCACCTTCAAAACCTTCAACCTCTACATAATCGAATGACGCCCGATGACATGTTCAAGAAATTACCACTTACCCGCCAAATTTTACTGCTAAACTTCCCAGAAGAGTTTGTCACAAGACTTTCTAGAAAAGTTTGCCAATAAGCTGTTTATCCACCTGCTTGCAAGCTTCCTACAAGTAGCTTATCCACCTACTTTGATGTTGAATACAAGTAGCTTATCCACCTTCTTGAGAGATGTCTACAAGTAGCTTACACACCTGCTTGGAGTCTTCTACAAGCTGCTCATCCACCAGCTTGCACGTGCTATCACATGCCAACAATTTAGTTTGTTTTATTTGTTTTGTTTTAGTAGGCTCCTTCACATGTTAAGTGGGGCCCATTTTGAATAAAGTTTTATGTCTTTTATTATATTAGATAAAGATAGTAAGTCCAGATAATGGTTTACTATTTTTAGATAGGATAAGGCTTATCTATTACTAGAATAGTGTGCCATGTAAGATAAGGTTTTTTTCAGTTTATTTGTATGAGGCCACCTTCTCCTATAAAAGGAAGTCCAAGTCTTAGTTGATAGATGGATTAGAATATATTAGAAATAAAACAAGAGTCATAGCTTAGAATAGCTTAGAGTCTTAAGAGTGTTTCTTAGAAAATCTCTTTAGTTTTACTACACTTTTGTATATTTTCCAGTATGAATAAAAAGATTGTTGGCTAAACCTCTCTCTTGTTCTTCTCTCTTGGGGGGGGGGGATGGAAAGTTCAGTCTGATAGGTAGTTGAAAGAACGGGGTAAGATAAAATACTCGACAAGTATGCTTGTTTGTTATCTCAATGGTTCAATATCCGGAAAGTTTGACTGTAAGTGATTTCAATGGATTTATGAGTTTCTCAAAATCATTTGACAGAACTACATAGTAATTTTACTATTCCAACGCTTGTTGTGATTATAATAGCCTTCTGGAAATAAGTAAGTATGTAAGAGGTAACGGTAGAATAGAACTTGTTCCCAGACTGTTGAAGGGTTCTATAGGCTAGTAGAGCTGTGAAAAGCCCATGTTTTGTCGGGAAAAATTGTATTATCTACTGTACAGTTTACTGCTTAAAAGTAAGGTAGTTATTGTGGTTGGAATCTCACGGAGTTTTGGATGGTTGTGTAGCCTGAAACTTGTGATAGTTGTCTCTTGAGGATGTTGCATGGCATACCACCTATATGGACGT
Organism: Solanum chiquidenum; assembly: GCA_029582725.1. Lineage (NCBI taxonomy): Eukaryota > Viridiplantae > Streptophyta > Magnoliopsida > Solanales > Solanaceae > Solanum > Solanum chiquidenum. Next base: position 1,819 of record JAJOOS010008862.1, read on the forward strand.
GAACGCCTAAAGTTTACATAGAAAGCTATTGAGTTGCGAGCTAGTCATGAATATTGTTCGGTGCCATTTGAGTCTCAAGCTTGACATGAATATTGCACCGTATGTTGATTCGCGTGCCCTCGGCCTATCTAATCCCTTATTTAACCCTTGAATTCATAATTCAAATTCAATACAGAGTTAAGAGTAAAGTCTTGAGAGTTCTTTTGAGTATTTGAAAAGTCTTTTCTGACTTTTAAAACTTGTTTTAAGACTTGAGTACTTGAGTATGATGATGACAAGAGTTGAGTTTCATTTTTTTTCTAATGAATATTTGGGAACTAAGTATTCCCAAGAGTAAATATTTTTTCATTTAAAATGAGTGGTAACATCGATTTCCAATTAAGTTCATGAGGAGTTTTGAGTATAATCTCTTTTAAGAGAGCCTTTTGAGTAATAATCTCGGAGTTTTAGGATGAGGAAATATTTTTAAACATATGAGCTGAGTTATATTATTGGGGATAGTAGTGAGCACCAATATGGGGACGAGTTCAAATAACTCATAGTCCTCATAAACTATGTAGCTAATGTGGGTAGAAAGGGTCATACTTTTTAGATGATTCCTTATTACTTTTTAAGCATAGGTTAGTGGATCCACTTAGTTGAGGATGTCCTATACTCCGGTAAGGTATAGCACAGTTCTGGCAACGTGGCGAGGGATTGTATCATCACATAGCTCAAAGTGATGGTTGTCAATTAGAGAATCTCCTAAATAAGAGTTATTATTGTATTTTTAAATACATTGAGTTGTTATCTACTGTTTTAAATACTTTATATAAACTGCATCTTTATTGTTGTTTTTATACTATATTGAGTTGAGTATCCATGAGTTATGGTTGAGTTGAGTAGAGTTGAGGTGAGTATGTTTCCTTCTTTCCAAGTTTAAGCTTTTATGTTACATTCAATATTCCCCTTACATGCTCGTACATTAAATGTACTGATTCTATTTGGCCTGCATCGTTTCATGATGTAGATACAAGAGATCAAGGTCATCAACATGTACTTCGTTAATACGTACCATAACAGTTTGAGTTAGCTTTGGTGAGCCTCCTTGCTTTAGGAGGATTTCATTTACTTTTTAGTTTTGTTAGGATGGTGTGGGTCTTGTCTCGACTTCTATCTTTGTCATTTAGAGGCTTCATAGATAGACAATAGTAGTTGAGGAGTCTTTTCCATTTTCACTTTGTTAATGTTTAAGACTTGAGTTGCCCCTTTTGGCCAGCTTGAATATTTTTAAATGTTCTAAGTTAATCATCTTGAGACTTGAGTTAAACCGTTTGTATGAGTGAAGTTACTTTTGAGTTCTTATATTTATGAGTAACTCTTCCATTGAGAGTTAGCCAGGCCAAGGGTTCGCTTGGGGCCACAAATGGTTCTCGAGTGTCAGCCACGTCTAGGGTGTAGGCTCGGGGAGTGACAAGGATCATCAATTGGCATTTAGTTGAGATCATTTGACATTCAAATTAGCTTTGGTGAACCCTCTTGCAATCCGAAGGATTTCCCTTTTCCCCTTTTAGTTTAGTCATGTAGGGTGTTGTGGGTCTTGTCCGAACATCCATGTTGAATTATAGAGGCTTCATAGATAGATAGACTTGAGGAGTCTTTCAGTATTTACTTTTCCTTGAGTTGTTTTACAAACTATAAATATTTCTATTAAGTATAATCCATACTTTATGAGTGGAGTACTTGAGTATAATGGATTTAATTTAGTTTTAAGCCTAATATTTCTTGAATTAGTTTTTCTCTTGTAGTCAGCCAGGATGAGGGTTCGCTTGGGACCAACAATGGTTCTTGAGTGTCGGCCACGTCTAGGGTGTGGACTCGGGTTGTGAAAACTTAGTATCATAGCTTACAGTTCAAGTGTCCTAGGGTGTCTTTGAAGCCGTGTGAGTAGAATCTTATTTATGGTTGGAGGGCCCCATTTCTACGTTTCCCTTCTTTCATACTCTAAATCATGCAATAAAACTATGTCATAAGGAACTTATTCCACTCGTGCGTTACTCAAATTCATTCGAATACCCCTCATACTCAAGGTAGTTAAAAATCAAACCCCAGATCCTTGTTGATGAGTCAGACTCAACAAAAATCATCAGAAAGTCATGAGACTGCAGAGGGACTTAAGAGAAGCTAGTGAGTGAGCTTAAGTGTTGAGACTTAAAAGAATGCACTCTTATTCATATGAATCGTGCATTCGTGCTAAAAGTGAGGTGTACTCCTAGACTCTTTTCTCTAAACCTGGTTTCAGTTGAGACCTTTATGAGGAAGTGTATTTTATAACTTAGATAGTATTTTCACCCTAAAAGTTAAGTATGAGTTACGATGTTATAAGTTGCAGTAGTAGTAAAAGTGCCCAAAGTTAGAAGAATGCATACAGAGGTATAATAATCTAACAAAGGGAAACACTGATGAGGCAAATTTTGTTGTTGCAGTCATGCACCCAGTGAGTTATTAATAAGGAGTTTTACCTTATGTGTGGGATAAGGAGTAATAATTTTATGTGGATTTCATGATAGATAGAGTTGATGAGTCTTTTCATAATTACTTTTTTATTGAGTTTCTTTACAAACTATAAATATTGCTATTGAGTATTTTTCATACTTTATGAGTGGAGCATTTCGGTTTAATGGATTTTATTTACTTTTAAGCCTAATATTTCTTGAATTAGTTTTCCACTTTTAGTCATCCAGTATGAGAGTTCACTTTGGGACCACGATGGTTCTTGAGTGCTGGCCATGTCCAGGGTGCATGCTCGTGTCGTGACATGCACAAACATCTAGATGCAAAAATAACCCTTAAGATCTTAAAGTCACCATACCAAAATTGTAAAATAGTAAACTGGGAATGCAACCTCGAAAGCTTAAATAAATAAGACTATAGTGTATTTTCAACAAAATGGACAAGAAACTCTGGAAGAATACAGAGAAGCCTAAAAGACAAAGATCACCCTTGAACTCGAAATCAAATGTCTCTCAGCTGAAGTCTCGGATCAGCCACTAGAAAATTCGTTGCACTCAACAAGTCTACTATAAAACAGGCGAAAAAGAAGGCCAAAAGTGACGACTGCATTGTTTTTTGGTCAAAATCGATGGAAAACCAATGTTGTCAAGTTCGTCACATTTTGGCTCGATGCTTTTCAAAAACCGACAGACTACGTCACTTTTTTTTTTTAAAAACAATTATTTTATTGAATAATGTGATGCCACCCATCGCTTTTTTATAATTTTTTAATTTTTGTTTAATTTTTAAAAAACGATGCAGTCCATCGTTTATTTTTAATTTTTAATTATTTTTAGAATCTTGAAAAGCGACAGACAAAGAGACGCTGTCCGTGGCTTTTCTTTATATTTTTAAAATTTTTTTTCTATCCCTTTTCAGGAAATTACAATTCGAAAAAACCTAGAAAAACGACGGACTAAATGTTCCTCTCGGTAATTTTTTATTTATTTTTAAATATGTAGAAAAGCGACGAACAAAACAACCATGTCTGTCACTTTTTCTGCATCTTTTTACAGAAGAAATTGGCAGTTTGTGTTTCCCACCTGCAAATTCAATTCAATTCTATATCAAATCAATTCAACTCATTTAAGCAAAACACATAATAAACTTTCTATACAAAATATAAACTAACAAAATTAATTCAACCTTAAAAAATACATAAATAACAAATTAAATACTTATAAAGTCTTTCAAAATTTGTTTAAATTTTTTTAAAAATTCATAAAATAAAGAGATGGAAGCTAAGGGGTGCAATCTATGAAATTATCATCATCCTCCTCACTCTCGTCGTTGGTGTCCTCGGTAGCAGATGATGTAGCAGGTCGACGAGCGAGGTTCAATACTTATTCTTTGATTTTCTGAACGGTCACACTCATGGTTTCTTGTTCAACTACTCTTCTTCGCTCAGACTTTGTACGTGCTACTGTAAGTTTTGCTATTTGATCTAGCATAGCAGCTATTTGAACACTGTCAAGTGCCTCGACTATATGTGATGATCTAATACCTTCTAAGCTTGACTGGAGTGGTTTTAAATCATTCTGAGAGCCCCGACTATAAAATATACCCTTATGTGCCCCCCTATCACTTTTTCTGTCCAAATTTGAGTGGACATTTGAGGCATCATTTGGACTGAATTATCTAGATTATCATTCATGCAGTGATTATACTCTCCCTGCATATTAAAAATAAAAATTAGTATCAAAATATATACATAATATACATATTCACTATTCATATTAAAAATAATTATACTATATATATGAATAGTGAATAAAAATTATCCTCGAAAAGTGAATATGAATAGTGAATTTTTAAAAATTCATATTCAATTTTGATGCTAATTTTTATTTTTGATATGCCAGGGAGAGTATAATTAGTATGTGAATGAGAATCTAGATAGTTCGGTCCAAATGACGCCTGAAATATCTACTCAAATTTGGACAGAAAAAGTGGTAGGGGGAACATAAGGGTAGAGTCTATGTTCAAGGCTCTTAGAATGATTTACAACAATTTTAGTCAGGCTTAGAAGGTATTGGATAGTCTCATTAAGCCGAGACACTTGACAGTATTCAGATACCTTCTATCTCTAATCAAATAACAAAACTTATAGCAACACTTGTAGAGTTTGAGGGAGGAAGAGTAGTTAAACAAGAAAACATGAGTGCTACCATTCAACAAATCAAGAACAAGTGCGAACCTCGCTCGTCTACCTACTACATCATCTCCAACCGAGGACACCGACGACACGAGTGAGGAGGAGGATGATTATTTCATAGATTGCACCCTTTATCTTCCATCTCTTTAATTTATGAACCTTTTTGAATTTTGAAACGAGATTTGAAAGACTTTATAAGTCTTTAAATTGCGATTTATGTATTTTTGAAGGTTTAATTAAGTTTGTTATTTTATATTTTGTGTGACATGTTTATTTTGTATTTTGAAAATTAAAAAAAATTAAAATTCTAAAAATGTGACGGACAACATCGCATTATTCAATAATTTTTATTTATTTATTTTTTTAAAAAGTGACGTTGTCCATCGCTTTTTTGAAAGCATCAAGCCAAAAAGCGACGAACTTGACTACATAGCTCTTCCGTCAATTTTGACCCAAAAAGCAAAGCGACGCAATTCTTCGCTTTTGACCGTCGTTTTTCACTTTTCTTTAGTTGTGAAACCATAATATACTGATAGGATCACGTGGTCAATTCAATATACACATATAAACAATTAACTACCAAATATATTATCTCAAGCAATACACAATATAACAACAAGTACCAACCTCACATAAATTATCAATCACATAACATGAAATAACAAATAAGAACCAACCAATGCATAATCATGTCCCATATGATCATAATGCAAATATCGATCCTCTCACGGGACCAAACCAAACTATAATATCATAACATGTGTTGTATCCAAGTCAACCAATATTATTCCATACAAATGTGGTACTCGAGTCAATCAACAATATCCCGTACCGCTATGGTACCCGATCAAACCAAAAAGCACACCAATCATGCACATTCATAAAGTACAACAATCATGCATATTCATCTATCACTGTAATTGTCACGATCCGAGTCTACACCCTGGACGTGGCTAGCACTCAAGAACCATTACTGATCGCCAAGCGAACTCTCATCACGGCTGACTACAAGCAAAAAAATAACCCAAGAATACATAAGCATCAAATTGAAAGAAACGTTTAAAATCAGTTTACTAAATCTCAAAACTTCATTGAATATATTGAGTATGAAACATAAGTTTTAAATAAAATAGCTGAACTGAAAGAATCTTTAAAATTGTCTATCTATGAAGCCTCTACTGTATAAAGATGAGTGTCGAAACAAGACCCACGACTACTTAAAATGCTACTAATACTAACAACTCATAAAACACGAGTCCTCTTGAAGCAAGGATGTCTCACTCATAAGCAGGCGAGAGGATGAAGTGATCTCAACATACTCTTGTTGAGGATCCTAATAACTTGTATCTTCATCATTAAAAGATGCAGGTCGAATGACATCAATACATTGTATGTACGAGTGCAATATAGTTGAATAACAAATAACTGAAACAAAGGACTGGAATAGATAACAATGTACTCAAGGTGAATGTAAAGAAATAAATGAGTAAAATCATTTAAAGCTTTACAAAATACTTTCTCATCTCTGAATTCAACATAATAAGTGATATATAAAATATACTTTAACTATATTGGGAGATTCTCTAACCGACAACCATCACTATTAGCTACATGATGATACAACATCTCGCCTAGGCTGCCAGAACTGTCCTATACCTTGCTGGGGTATAGAATACCTCAACTAAGACTAAGTTATGCTTAAAAACAAATAAATAATCATCTAAAAAGTATGACCATTTACCTATGTTGGCATGCATAGTTTATGAGGACTTTAAGTTTTCTGAACTCGTCTCCATATCAGTGCTCTATACTACTCCCAATAATATATACTCATGCTCATATGTTTAAAAACATAACTCTTCCTCTAGTCTGAAATAATTGCTCAAACTAGCCTCTTAAAAGAGGTAACTGCTCTTGAAATATCTTTTGAACTCAGAACTCATTTAAAAATCTCAGTTTCTCTTTTATCAATGTAAAAATTGATACCTCTGGAGTTAGATAGTCCCTTTATACTCTTACTCAATTCATACTACAAAACTTTCTCTCAAAAACATATAAAAACCATATTTTAATATGATCATTGATGATTCGGGAAGTCACACTGCATAAACATTGATGGTATATATAGATACCATACTTCTCATACATTGATGGCATACTCGATTGTCATACTAATCATGTTTAGAAACTTTTTTCTCAAAACTCATCTTTACTTTCAAAAAACTCAGTTTAAGAACTCAAGTGTTGGATTTAAAAAACTTTTCAAAATTTCTAACTCAAATCATAGGGTTCATGTGGAATTATGGACATGAACGACTCAACTCAGAAATTTTAATGCATAACATATAGAAATTCAATAATTAGGAATAGAATTTCAAAAAGAAACAGGAACTCAAGAACTCAAATCATTATCTCAAGAATACTCAAATATAGGAAAATAATCTTAGATTACTCTTTCACTAATATGAAAGTAGATATAGGGCGTGAGGACGAACTAGTCCAACACTGTGGTAGTCTTACATACTTGGAAGAACAAGGTTCTTGAAGAATCTTGAAAAATCTTGAAGAAGAACTTGATTAGAAGCCTTGAAATCCTAACTTGAAGGAAAAAAATCAAGAAAACCTTTCTTTAGATTTCTTGAATTAGTTTCTTGAAACTCTATGACCAAGAATTAGGATTCTCCTTAATGATTCATAATTGTATGAATTAAAATGAGTTGGAAAGAATAAAATTCTTGGAGAAGGATTTACTTGGAAGAAGAATCTTAAAAAAGATTGAAAGAATCTTGAATTGAAGTCTTCTACTTTGATTTTTCTTTAGGGTTTTGGCTTACGGTTTGTGAGAGATGAGAATGATGGATTAAGAGATGAAAATCTGATTGTTTTTGATCATTAATTAGTCAAGCAATTCGTTTAGGATTTTCTTAGAGGTAAAAAGACAGAAAGGGTCCTTTTTAATGTTTTTCGTCGGCTAATTCGTCACAACACTGTATCAGGTTACTAAAATGGTCATAACTTTTTACTCAAAACTTGGATTGACGCGAAATTGGTGGCACTGGAAAAAGGATTCAAATACCTTTAATTTGAATGGCTATGTGCCACATAGCTCTTTATATTTTAAGAGATATGGTCGTTTTAAGTTGACCTAAGAAAAATCTTCAATCAAAACATAATAGGTAAGAAAACTTTCAACTCAACTTTGTGCTATGAGTTTTTGGTGACCTTAATTGATATCCAAAATCATTTCCATACTAAATAATTTATCTTTAAAAATATGAGCAATTTAAGAATAGCCCGGTGAGACCTTATACGCAAATAAAGAATAGTTCGGTCCTTAGCTTAAAACTTTTCGTGGTGTTACAATAACAAAATCACTTGAACCACCCACAAGTTATAATCACCAGTTCATCTCAGATGTATCCTCTATGACGAATTATACAAATGACACTACGAAGCACTAGACATGTGTACACACATAATTAGAAATATACAACCATCACCTACCTCAAATCAAACTCATTGAAAACTCTAAATAGTCTGAGCTTTCCCCTTGCGAAGTGCCTTGAATTGTTCTTCGTTTAGAATAAACAATAAAACATTCGATCAACCACAAACGACTTAATATTTTACCTGGATTACTAACAAATTCCAACCCTGACCAAAATGTGATCATCTTTTCCAGTTTAGGGCTCCTTCCCACCATGAAATCATGCCAAAAGCTCCCCCCGCCACAAGCATAACCACCGAATTTCTAAGGCTTAATTAACAATTGACAAGATCGGGGAGTCGAATTCTTACCTTTACCGGTGATTTTCATGGAAAAACTGATGTAGGCTGCCCAAAATCGTCCTTGTTTATTTCAAGAACTCGACTGGTAGATAATAGGGGTTTGGGCAGTTTTCTGGATAAAATCATTATTCCCTTGCTATAGAAACACAGGTCTCACTATAGCGATGCCACCATAGCAACAACTTACATCGCTATGGTGATCTAGGTGTCTCTATAATGGGAGGATGGATGATCTGGGTATCAACTATAGCGAGATATATAGATGGATGATCTGCGGCTCAACATTCTAAAACATGCCCTTCTTATAACACAACTCCTTTCCTTGACGTTCCAACACATACTTTTCATGCCAAGTTGAATTTCGGGAATTCTACTTACCCGAATTTAATTCCGAATGTCCTTATGGATTCCTTAATGTCTTAGATACAAATAGACATCACTTAAAACTTAATAAAATACCTCATCCTTTTCCCGACACATAATTTTAGCTTTTTTAGAAGAAAAACAATATAATATCATTGGACATATTTAGATAATTGGTCAATATTTATTGTTTATAAAATGTAGCTAATATGAGATTTTTATAATTATTTTTTAGTGTGAACAAAGTGAATTGGTCAATAAAAATACACACGTTACGGTTCATAACACAACAAACTATTATGGTATGTTGACCAATTAACAATGCTCAAAATACAATTTTTATATTGAAATATAACATATTAGAAAAACTCCACAAATAATAATTAACTATTGATTAAATGTTCAAATATTATTTTCCTACTACACGAGTTAAAACTACATGACTGGTCATATTAGTTGAATATTTATCCATCTTCAAAAATATTTTCTCTCTTCTCAATTTAATTTATCTTTATAAACTCCTTGATATACCATCCCTCAAATCACATTACTTCTCAAATATCATTCTTGATTTTTTTAAAATATATTGTATTTTTTTTTCATCTTTCAAATAAAGATATTCTAATCTTCATCTTCATATATCCATGACTTATTTAAATGAAATGATCACTTGTCGTTGATCATATGCCATCAATTGCAACAATTTATAGTGCTCAAATAGTGATATGTTGCCTTCAAAGAGTGATATTTAGCCACAATAAAATCCATCAAGATAATCCATTTTTTTTGATAAATGAACTTCTTTAAAAAAATAATCTTATAACCCTTTTTAAAAATAGTTATTCAACCGATCCATGCATACCTTTATGAAAAATCCATTACTCATAAAGTAACCTTAGTTAGAAGGAAACATACAACACTGTTAATTGTTAAAATTGATGGCATATGAGAAACTAGGTCTTAACAAGTATTCATTTCATATGTACAATCTATGTATAGATGAAGATGGAGATTAGAAACTATCTTTATAAAAAGATATAACAGAAACAAAATCTATTGCAAGAGGAATACAAGAATAATAGTTCAAAAGAATTGTGATTTGAGAAATTAAATATCAAGTAGTATATAGATAATTAAATTGGGAAGAGAGAAAATATTATTGAAGATAAAAAGAACTCAATTAATAGAGTCAGATATGTAGTGTTAGCTCTTTTAGAAGAAAAATAATATCATTGGCCATATTTGTGTCATGGTCCAACCCACCAGGTCGTGTAGGCACCTACTCTAACATCTAGATAGGAGAACCCTTACCATCCAATTTTAAAAAGGGCAATGCGGAAATTCATAAAACATAATCTAACATCCTGTTTAAATATGAAAATACCCTTAACTTGATTTAAAACAAGTCCTTTGTAATGAACACCCTAACCACTTCCAACTTTGTTAACCACGATTGATTTCGTCGATCGAACGAAAACCACTTCTTGCTTTTTTGGCTTGACTACTCTGCTTGCTTAACACAAGTCTTATTTAACCTTCACGGACCACTTCACTACCCAACAAGCTCCGGCTCAAAAGCAATAAGCAAGGGCGCAGTTGCTGCGCGAACGCCGTTAACCTACTAATCCCCCTCAAGTTCTCATGCCACCACCTTGGTCCTTGACCCAATTCCCCTTATCAGATATGTCCAAAACACAAAACAACCATAACCAATCCCAACATTTAAACTATACACCATACCCTGATCATCGACCTGACCTAGTAACCACAACTTAGTAAAAGAAATAACCTACAATCAGAATCACAAGTATAGCATAGCCCAAACTCCCAATCCTCACCCAAATACATATGTCCCACATGATCACATACAAACTCGTACCTAAGTACAACTCACCTTTAAAGTAACCTGGACCACTCATGGATCCCTAAGACACCATCTATAATATACAATCGCGGTCTATAAAAGAACAATCCCAATATTTATTCACAAATACCGATCACTCATGGACCAACATACATTGATCATATTATGAAAAGTTAAACCCGGTTCACTTATGGAACCAATACATAAATATTTGGTCTTCTCATGAAATTCAAACACAAAATATTAGTGTACAAGCATGGTACCCGATCCAACCACTGTTAGTATTCATACCTGGTGTGGTACCAGCCAACCGTTAGTATTCTTGTACTGGTGTTGTACCCGATCCAACCAACAATCACAATAAACATTAACACTTGAAATCACAAGTAAAGTAAATAGGTTCTTTGCATGACATTATCAACACTATGTCATTTTCACATTCTTTCTTATGTTTTTCCCAACATACATTAAAAAAGTGATACTATAAATAAGTAGACATGCATACATACATAACTTGGAAAAGTCACAACCATCACCAACCGAAAGGTAACCTTCTGAACAATTCCTGATCATCCTATATTTGCCCACAATTTCCCTTCCCAAGACAACACAGAATCACTCCATAGAACAACCTAAAATAACTAACAACCACTATCAGCCTAACCACCTTAGCCACGAGCTTAATAGCCCAACTCTGTGCCTAAAGGCCTATGCATGCAAACTATGACAAAATACAAGATATGATGTAAGTAAATAAGTGTCTAAATACTTAGTTTAAGAAAATCTAGCCTACTTGGGCGACAAGCATCTGCTGTTGAACCTTGATTATGAGATTTTGTCTTTGTGAGAGAAAACTATGATGAATGCGGATCAAAATTTCTTGTGTTTTTACCTCACTTATGCTTTAATCTCTTCCATCCCTTGCTCCCATGCCTTGGGTGCCTTCAGAGAGTTTTTTAGAGTAGCCCTGATCTATTTTATTCTTTAAAAATGAAAGGAAAATAAAAGAAGTTTCATTAACTTGGGTGTTATTTTCCATCATCCTATTATAGCGGCCATGCAAGGGCTATAGTGGTGCCACCATAGTGGGAGGCTTCCCATTATGGCGGGCTGACATTAACAGGATCAATTTTAAAATAAGATAATTTCATTGTGTGCTTAAATTTTTAAATTTGGCACCGTATTTGAAAAATTTAGGATTTCACACATGAAATGCCTTTTAGTAATGACAGATTGGGTCGTTACAATAGATACCAATTTATCTATCGTTCATCTCTGAATGGCCATCAATATGGAAGGAAGACAGACTAGTAAATGAGTTTTACCGCATGGTTTGGATGATGTTAATGAAATACTCTTCTCTACACAAGTAATAAAATGCTACCACGTCCCCCACGTACCCAAGACTACCGGGACAAAATTTAAAACGCACAAAAGCCACAACAAAATTTTCTTCCCATCCACTATGATGGATCTCGCTATAGAGTCTAGTCGAAATCAAAAACAGAAATAAAAGGGAGGGGAATGGGTTTTTATGCCCATTTCTCTCCTTTTGAACTCTTTGAAATTCTCCCCAAAATCTTTTCGATCACTCCAATTAGAATGTCAAAACTAAGGTAATTATCATGCACTCTACTCTCTTTACTTTGTTTTATGGATAAGGGTTATTGCACGAAAGGAAATGATAGACTAGAATAGAGTTTGGGTTGATATTAAAAATTAAAAACATTGTATTTAATCATGGAAATTGTTGAAATATGGGCTTTACACTTACATTTACAATGACACTAGAGCGTTCTGGGCATAAGGATCACGAGAAATAGGGGCGATATTGGTTCCAAAATGGTGGGGAAAGTAGGAGGGCTTTCTTGGTAGAAAACTAAGATTCGATCATGAATTAGGAGTTAAAGTGTCATTGATGCGCCTCTTCACATTCTGGGATGATGAAGGTCGTTATGGTGCCCTTGCTTCGCCCTACGGTGGGAGGCTTCTATAGCTGATAGGTTGTCGCTATGACCCCCTTCTTCCTGCTATAGCTCATGCAGAAGCACTATGGCGCACCCCCACTGTTAAAGCACCTACAATCGTATTATAGTAGGGGGAAGAATTCGGCAACCTCCAATCTGGTCTAAATATTGGATTTCTCTATTACACACACTTTTTAGTATGCGTTGAGACTTTTAATTCATACTTCTCATGTTGAGGGACTAGACTACCCCTATGAGAGATTTATCGACATAACTAGCCAGGATATTGTCTGCTTTGAGCTCTGGCCCACATGAGTTTAAAATGTGTCACCAGTTGGTATGGAACACTTACTTATAAACCCAACATCTCTAATATGTTTTGTCGATGTGGGACTTATAATATTAAGTTAGGGTGTCACATACACTTCCTCTATGGAATAAGCATCCTCGCTGAGGTTTTCCCCCATCATATGTGATTTACCTATAATCTACACTGAGGTTTACCTATAATCTACACTGAGGTTTACCCCGTCTTACTGGGATTTTCCTAAACTGAGTTGAACTTTGGTCAGCATCAGCAAGTCCAACGTAAGATTGGCTCTAATACCAAGTTTATTATGACCCTAGTCTATACCCTAGTTGAGACATGTTACCTCAGACCATGAATGATCTCGGGCTATCCCTTAACATATCAGGCATATCATATGCACTATTGTGGAAACTAAAACATATGCTTAATAAAGCATTTAATGAACTCCATGAGACTACATTACTAATGTCTGAATAAAGCATCTACTACCTTAGAATAAAAATATAAGTCTACCGGGACATGGGCCCCAACTACCTCAAAACAAAGACAACATAAGGGAAAAATTGCCAGTCTAAAACAACGGAGTCTCCAAATGAGAAGAGCTCACCAAAAGCTAAATCAAAGTGTTGCAACCTCACTAGCAATGAATTTGAGTGTGAATATCATAATCTACATCATAAGAATATGCAGCGTAGAGAAATATATGTGTTAGTACGTGGTATGTACTAAGTAAGTTAGGAAAGATACTTGCTAAATCATTTAAAGAATTATGAACAAGATAGTGAATAAAATTTCCAAGATCATATGTATACATACATATGATCTTGGAAATATTCGTTTACTATCTTGTTCATGATTCTTTAAATGATTTAGCTAGTGTGTCCTCCCTTACTTACGCAGTACATTCCACATATTGACAGATATATTTCTATGTGTTGCATCCTTTTATGATGTAGATTCAGATATTCACACTCAAATTCGTGGCGAGTGAGATTGCAACACTCTCAGTTAGCTTTTGGTGAGCCCTTCTCATTTGGGGACTCCATTGTTTTAGATTTTCAACTATTTTCATTATGTTGTCTTTGTTTTAAAGTAGCTGAGGGCCATGTCCTGGAAGCCTTATATTTTTATTCTAAAGTATTAGAGACTTTATTCAGACTAGTAATGTAGTATCACAAAGTTTATTGAATTCTTTATTAACCATATGTTTCAGTTTTGCAATAGTTTATATGATATGTCTGATATGTTAAGTCAAGGGTTATCCCAGGATCATTCATGGTCTTAGGTACCATGTCTTGACTAGGGAATAGACTCAGGTCATAACAAACTTGGTATAAGAGTCACTCATGTGTCAACATTGTTGATATGGTTCAAAGTTCAATTGAGTTTAAACAAATCTTGGTAAGGCGGGGCAAACCTCAGTGCTGAGTCTAGGAAAATTCTATATGGTGAGGCAAACCTCAGTGAGGATTCTAAGTCCATAGAGGGGTGTATGTGACACCGCAACTTAAGATTATAAAGCCGTGCAGGCATATACCCAAAGTGGACAATATCACTAGTGGGTTGGGCTGTTACAAATGGTAGTAGAGCCACTCATGTGTTAGCCCTTTCTATGTGGGCTAGAGTTCAACTGATCAGTTTATGCAAATCCCAATAAGACAGGGCAAACCTTAGTGATGAGTCTAGGTGAATCCCATATGGTGGGGAAAATCTCATCGATGACACTTAGTCCATAGATGAGGTGTATGTGACACCTCAATTTAAGATTATGTGGCCAACATAAGCAAAACATAGGAGAGATGTTGGATAGATAAGTAAGCTTGCCTTACCAATTAGTGACGCATTTTAAATTTGTGTGGGCCTAGGCCCAAAGCGGACAATATCACTAGTTGGCTAGGCAGTTACAACAGGTTTTCAAAAATGAGGGGAGCAGCCAAACAAGCTAGTGTTTCCTATAACCGGATTTAGGAGTTCAATTGGGGTCCTTTGGTGGTGGATCATCTCTTCTTGCAAGTCGGGTGGTTTTATGCCCTATTCCCTACTATTCTATGGGATTCTCCCAACCCCACCATCCGCATTTGAGGAACGTTTCCCTAGATTCCCGGTCTATAAATGAAGCAGTGGGGTGCCAAAGGTCTCTAATGTAGCCTATGATGCCAATCTAAGGGAGATGCATATGCCATGGTTGCAAAACATGCTGGTGGAAGAGATGTACTGTGAGAGGTCTTTTGTCCTACTTTAAAGGGCTTTACCAGCCACTACTATTCGCCCAATGATTGAAGGTGGTTATCACTTATTCACCACAGGAGACTATCAATAACACTTGAAACCACAAGTAAATAAAGTAAAAAGATTCATGGCATAAGATTATCAACATAATGTCATTTCACATTCTTTCTTATTTTTTCCCCGACATGCATTGCACAAGTGATACTTTAAAGTAGTAGACATGCATACATACATAACTTATAAAGCACACAACTATCAACTACTGAAAGGTAACCTTCTAGACAGTCCCCAATCATCCGAGATTCTTCGCCCATAACTTCCATTCCCAAGACAACACACAACCATATCATAGAACAACCTCAAATTACTAACTACCATTATCGACCTAACCACCTTAGGCACAAGCCAACCCGTCCAACTAAGAGCATGAAAGCCTATGCATGCAAACTCTAAACATAAAAAAGATATGATGTAGGTATATATGTGTTTAACTTCTCAGTTTAAGAAAATCTAACCTGCCTAGGCGCCAAGCATCTATGGATGAACCTTTACTATGAGTTTTCGGCTCCATGAGAGAAAACTGTGATGAACAAGGATTGGAATTCCTTGGGTTTTCACCTCTCTTGTTGTAATTTCTCCCCTCCATTTCTCTCATCCCTTAGGTGCCTACATAGGTTTTTTTTGGAGTAGTCCTCATCTATTTCGTTCTTTCAAAAGTGGGAGGAAAATAAAATAAATCACATTAACAATGGTCTGATTTCACACCGTCCACTATAATGGTCGTGCATGCCCTATAGCGGTGCTGCCATTGTGGAAGGCTTACCGCTATGGTAGGCTGATGTTAGATTGATCAATATTAAATAAGTCAATTTTTTGTGTGCTCAAATTTTTAAATTTGGCACATTATTTAAAAAAAAATTGTGATTTCGCACAACATTCCTTTGGGTAATGACAAATTAGGTCAGAAAGTCTCAATATCAGCCAAGAAGATAATAAATTCTGAAAAATGTAACACTCTATACATAAGAATCAAGCAGACAGGCTCTACGAGATCTAATTAGATTTTCAAAGTTCACAAGTATCAAATAACAGTTCGATATACAAGTATCTATAAGAAGCATGCAAGAGTTCACAATTGATACATAATAGTAGCAAAGTTTCAAATCCTGAAGCTATTTTTGTTGGTTAACAGTATCACGTACCTGGTGAGAGCATAGAGGTTTCAAAAGTAATACGAAATCCAGAATTGAAGTTTGTTAGTAGTGTATTTGATTTTTGATCCCATTTCTTTCTCCACAAATGCAATCTCTCTAAAAGGTTTGTGCAGTCCCATAAATCATATAAGAAAAATTGAGTTAATTTTTCAATTCAAAGGTCTAAGATTTGAATGGAGATTATGGAATTCAACCTATTAATTATTAGACTCGAGAAAATGATTTATAATTCACATATAATGCTTAGAATAATAACATAACAACATGATAAGATTGAGTTTTCTTTTGACTACTAGTCTACGAGTAAGATGCAAGGATCTGTGAAATCATTTAATAGTGTGCAATTTATATGAGATAACAGAGCTTAGAATATATTTATTTCTATAAATATATCACTTGGCATTAATAGAAATTTGGATGAATAAAGGAAACCTACCTCATCAGTAGCTTTTTTTTTCTAGCATCTCATAGCTTTTCAAATTGATTTAAGAAGATGCCGACATAATGCCACAGTCGATGTGATCTTGAAGTTCATATGAAGTGGAGCTTCATCAAAGGGAGCTTATGTCGATATGAGAGAAGGAAAGCTGAGATTTCACAATTATGGTGGGAGACTGATCAGAGTTCAAGCCACGACGGTGAAATCGATATGAAAACTCTGAGAAGCTTATATCTTTTCCTTTCCACTTTGACTGCCGTTTTAGGTTTTGTTGTCTTTTTAGCTACTTTTGTATTGTTTTTCTTTAGCCCTATCTGTTGTTGGATTGGGCCTGTACTTCATTTTGATTTCAATAATATAGCTTATGGGCCTCACAATTTAATTATATAAAAAGTAATTGAAGGAGTGCTGTTACAATCTTCAGTCTCAAGGGGCCAAAAATTTGTTCAACATTTTTACATTCTTTAATTTATTACAAAATTCTTACTTACACCTGCTCCAACTATTTCTATTAATAATAATTAATTTTAACTATAAGAACTACTATTAATTGATTATCTTCTTAAATTTTTTGGGTCTTAGTGCGGACATATTATTCCGGGTGAAAAAATTATAGGAAAAAGGTATGATGGGTGGAATGCTTATTTTTCCCATCTTGCAAGATTGGGGGTATATTTAAGTTCAGTTAGTTAAGGAGAGGGGTGTTGTTAATACTATCAATAGTTCTAGGGCGAAGCTAATAATTCTTGTCAAGTTCAGGGGTGTTTCCAACTTTTCTTTCAAATATTTATTAAGAGTATCATGCTCCTACAAGAGTTTAAAATCACTTTCTATGCCATGTGGCAGATCAAGAGTGTATTTAAGTTCATTTAGTTAAGTATATGGATATTTTTAAGGCTAACAATAGTCTGAGGATAAAACTAATAATACGCGCCAAGTCTAAGGGTTTTTGTAATACTTCTCTTAGTATATATATACACTCCTTGATATTTTATCCCTCATATCACACTGCTTCTTACTATCATTCTTGAGTTTTTCTTTGAATAAATTTTATTTCTTTTGTATCTTTTTATCACAACCTTAACCATTGTAACCAACACCCACACCAACTCCCTCGGGGCGAACCTGAAATTAACATCTAACACATGCAATATCTAGGAACATATAGGGAAACATAACAAAACAATTCAAAATTTCAAAATAAATCATTAAATCAACAAAAGTCTAAACAAACATCTCCCAAATGTGAAGCATCACAAAACACAATGAAATCCTTACATTCAATCGACAATTATATGATAGGAGATGTAGTCAAGAGTGTGTTAAGATTTTGGAAGATGTCCTCACACTTGTAAGACTATACAAATGGTACCTCCTTCTATGTCAATCCTTTCAAATGAGTGGTAACTAAAGCAAAACACTTGAAAACCATGCGATAATAGCTAGCCAGACTCACAAAGCTCCTAAACTCAATCACAGAGCTAGGCCAAACCCAACTCTTAACTTTCTCATACTTTTTGGGATCCTTCATCACCCTTTTTCTGAAATTACATGCCCTAAGAATGCAATCGAAGTCAAACAAAATTGCACTTCGACAATTTGACATACAATTTCTGTTTCCCCAAAATCTCTAGAACAATGTGAATATGCTTTGCATACTGCTCTTTACTATTGGAATAGATAAAATTATTGTATATAAAATAAAATAACAAAGGAATCTAGAAATGACTTGACGACACCATTCATCAAACTCATGAAAGTCGTTGGTATTGGTCAATCAAAATGACATTATCAAGAACTCATAATGCCCATATCAAGTTATGAAAGACATTTTAGGCATATCCTCAGTCCTTATTTTCAATTGATGGTACCCTGGCCTAATGTCAATCTTTTTGAAAACACTGAAGCACCCTGCAACTAGTCAAAAAGGTCATATAAATGGGGTAATTAATACTTATTTTGGATTATAACTGTTAAATGTGATTTATTATTTGAAAATCACTTTTTTGAATTTTTCTAAGTATAAAACAATTTTTTTTAAATACTTAGAAAGAGTCTTCACTTAATATTTCAAAGATATTAAGAGAACTAAATTTAAAGAGACTCTAACAGATGAAGTTTTTAAAAATTTAGAGAAAATGAGTAAGAGATTCACATTTCCACTTTGAGAATGTGTTAGCACCGATATTGGAACGAGTTCAAATAACTCAAACTCCTCATAAACCATGTAGCCAACGTGGGTAGAAAGGGTCATACTTTTTAGATGATTCCTTATTGCTTTTAAATCATAGTTTAGTAGATCCACTTAGATGAGGATGTCTTATACTCTAGCAAGGTATATGACAGTTCTGGCAGCGTGGGCGAGATGTTGTATCATCAAATAGGTCATAGTGATGGTTGTCGGTTAGAGAATCTCCCAAATAAGATCTATTATTGTATTTTTAAATACATTGAGTTGTTATCTACTATTTTAAATGCTTTATATAAACTGCATATTTATTGTTATTTTTATACTATATTGAGTTGAGTATCCATGAGTTGAGGTTGAGTTGAGTTGAGGTGAGTATGTGTCCTTCTTTCCAAGTTCAAGCTTTTATGTTATATTTAGTGTTCCCCTTACATG
The DNA here is from genome assembly GCA_029582725.1 of Solanum chiquidenum. Taxonomy (NCBI): domain Eukaryota; kingdom Viridiplantae; phylum Streptophyta; class Magnoliopsida; order Solanales; family Solanaceae; genus Solanum; species Solanum chiquidenum. The sequence continues at coordinate 21,304 of JAJOOS010008862.1, forward strand.
CTCGTACATTCAATGTACTGATTCCATTTGGCCTGCATCATTTCATGATGCAGATACAGGAGATCAAGGTCATCAACAGGTTTTTCGTTGATACCATAGCAATTTGAGTTAGCTTTGGTTAGCCTCCTTGCTTCTAGAGGATTTCATTTACTTTTCAGTTTTGTTAGGATGTCGTGGGTCTTGTCCCGACTTCCATCTTTGACATTTAGAGGCTCCATAGATAGGCAGTATTAGTTGAAGAGTATTTTCCATTTTCACTTTGTTAATGTTTAATACTTGAATTTCCCTTTGTGGCCAGTTTGAATATTTTTAAATGTTCTAAGCTAATCATCTTGAGACTTGAGTTAACCCACTTGTTTGTGTTGACTTACTTTTGAGTTCATATATTTATGAGTAACTCTTCCGCTGTGAGTTGAGTCAGGCGAAGGGTTCGCTTGGGGCAAGCAATGGTTCTTGAGTGCCGGCCACGTCCAGGGGGTAGGCTCGGGGATTGACAAGGATCATCAACTGGCGCTTCGTTGAGATCATTTGACATTCAAATTAGCTTTGGTTAGCCTTCTTGCATTCTAGAGGATTTCCCTTTTCCCCTTTCAATTTAGTCGTTTAAGGTGTTGTGGGTCTTGTCCCAACATCCATGTTGAACTATAGAGGCTTCATAGATAGATAGAGTTGAGTAGTCTTTCAATATTTACTTTTACTTGAGTTGTTTTCCAAACTATAAATATTGCTATTGAGTATTTTCCATACTTTATGAGTGGAGTATTTGCGTTCAATGGATTTAATTGTGTTTTAAGCCTAATATTGCTTGAATTAGTTTTCCGCTTGTAGTTAGACAAGACGAGGGCTCGCTTGGGACCAACAATGGTTCATGAGTGTCGGTAACGTGCAGGGGGTAGGCTCGGGTCGTGACAAACTTAGTATCAGAGCACAGAGTTCAACTGTCCTAGGGTGTCTATGAAGTCGTGTCAGTAGAATCTTATTTATGGTTATGAGGGCCCCATTTCTATAAATGAGGGACTACAAACATTGAAGAAAAGTTTCCCTTCTTTCATACTCTAAATCATGCAATAAAGTTATGTCATAAGGAACTTATTCCACTTGTGCATTGCTTAGATTCATTCGACTACCCCTCATAGTAAAGATAGTTCAAAATCAAAGCACAGATCCTTATTGATGAGTTAGTCTCAGCAAAAATCATCAGAAAGTCATGAGACTGCAGAGGGACTTGAGAGAAGCTAGTGAGTGAGCTTAAGTGTTGAGACTTGAAAGAATGTACTCTTATTCATATGAATCGTGCATTCGTTCTAAAAGCGAGGTGTATTACTAGACTCTTTTCTCTAAACCTGGTTTCAGTTGAGACCTTTATGAGGAAGCGTATTTTAGAGTTTGGGTAGTATTCTCACCCTAAAATTTAAGTATGAGTTACGATGTTATAAGTTGCAGTCATAGTAAAAGTGCCTAGAGTTAAAAGCATACATGCAGAGGTATAGTAATCTAAGAAAGGGAAATACTGATGAGGCAAATTATATTGTTGTAGTCATGCACCCAGTAAGTTATTAATAAGGAGTTTTACCTTATGTGTGGGCTAAGGAGTAACAATTTTATGTGGATTTCATGATAGATAGAGTTAATGAGTCTTTCAGTATTTACTTTTTCGTTCACTTGCTTTACAAACTATAAATATTGCTATTGAATATTTTCCAGACTTTATGAATGGAGCATTTGAGTTTAATAGATTTTATTCAGTTTTAAGCGTACTATTACTTGAACTAGTTTTTCGATTGTAGTCAACCAGGATGAGAGTTCACTTGGGGTCCACGATGGTTCTTGAGTGCTGGCCATGCCCAAACATCTAGATGCAAAAATAACCCCTAAGATCTTAAAGTCACCATACCAAAACTGTAAACTAGTCAACTGGGAATGCAATCTCAAAAGATAAATATAAATAAGTCTATAGGGTGTTTTCAAAAAAATGGACAAGAAACTGTGAAAGACTACAGAGAAGCCTAAAAGACAAAGATCACCCTTGAACTCAAAATCAGATGTCTCCCAGTTGATGTATCGGATCAGCCACTAGACAATTCATTGCATTCAACAAGTCTACTATAAAACAGGCGAAAAAGATGGCCAAAAGTGACAGACTGCGTTGTTTTTGGTCAAAATCGATGGAAAAACAATGCAGTCAAGTTCGTCACATTTTGGCTCGATGCTTTTCAAAACTTGACCGACTACGTCGCTTTATGTTTTTTTTAAACAATTATTTTATTGAATAATGTGACATCACCCGTCGCTTTTTATAATTTTAATTTTTGTATAATTTTTAAAAAATGACACAGTCCATCATTTATATTTAATTTATAATTATTTTTAGAATCTTGAAAATCAACAGGCAAAGAAACACTGTCCATCGTTTTTTTTTTTTTTTAAATTCTATTTGTCCCATTTCAGGAAATTACCATTTGAAGAAACGTAGAAAAGTGTCACGACCCGTGGGTATACCCTAGATGTAACATGGCATACTTGACCCCGAAGGGGTCTCATACAATCCCTTAGCATATCATAACATAAGATAATAGAAAAGATGCGGAAATTTTAAAACTTTTCTTTTACAATTGAAGTCTTTATAAAACGCAAGCGGAAGTCTATAACACTTTGTCTCAAACCATCTAAACTCAACTTTGAATAAAACTTTGGGACGCAGCCCATATAATAGTATCAAACATAAAGGAAAGGTGATCAATCCTCGATGCTATGAGGACTCGCCAAATCTTCAAATCATTTGCACTTCTAGCAGCCTGTCCTCAAGAATGGAACTCAAGATCGCCGAAACCTACATTTGATGAGAATATAGGCAAAAATATGCATTAGTACAAAATGTACTAAATATTTTAGCTAGCATGACATCATAAGAGCATAACAAAAGTTTTAGCCAACATAAGACATAAGTCGTAAGCATAAGAGACAATAACACAATCATAAGCATAATCTCCAAACATAATATAAGCATACTTCAACATAAGACATATTCCAATAACATAGGAAATACCACATATTCATAGCATAGTCCATAATTAGTCCCTCATAACATAAGAGAAACTTCTAAGTAACCCTCAAGTCGTACTTTTGCAATGCGTAGATGAGACCCCATAATCACACCTAGGCTAAGTACCACTTTTAGGCCATCATTCTTCTTTATCATATTTGATTTCATCCTTAAGCTTACTTCTCATACACAAGGGAATCTTTCACCTTTAGTCATACATAACATGGAAGGCAACTATAGCAACAATCGATAAAAACATACATCACATAAAAGAAACACTTCTTTGGAAAGCATAAGTTATACTTGTGCAATGCATGGATAAGACCCCATAATCCTACCCATACTAAGTACTCCTTTAGGTCATCATGCTCATACTTCTTGGTTGGAGACTAGTCCCCCTCTTTATGCTCTGGAACACTATGAAACACTCCTTGACCATACTCTTAGTTTCTTATTAATTTGAACCCTAGGAGATGCTTCTCAAAAATTTCTAAGTTCATTATTAAGATGGACCCTATGAGATACTTCCTTAAGCATGTCTAAGTCCATTAATGCTTTTGAACACTAGGAGGTACTTCTTTAAGCAAGTCTTAGTTCATTGGATACAGAGATTTCAATCCTAACTCCACTAGGTGAAGGAATACATCTCATGAGACCTAACTTTAGGAAAATCTGGACTCTACTATGTGAGAGTTCCCCCTTTTTACTTGGATAGTCCTCACATAAACTAGGTGTGGTTCTCCTCTCAACTTGGAGCCCGGAGCCTACCTTGTGTCACTCTCTATCTCTTTGTCAATATCCCTTTGGGGCCAAGCATACACCCCTAGATTCATTATTAACCCTTTCTTAACATTCATATCTCATGGAAGAATTTCCTTGACAATCAATCCATGTTCAAGTGATTCTATCACTTCATGCACTCAAGCACTCATAAGGTAGATTAGGTGTGTATAGGCCTTTCACTACAATTCTATCCTTTAATCTACTATTCTCATATAGACATTACTCTCAGAGCCTTAACATACATAGTTCATCATATTAGCTTTACTCTCAAAGCCCTATAAGTCAACACTCATGACTAAAAGCCTTACTCTCAAAGATTTACTTCTTACAATCCTCATGCATATCTAGAATTCAATACTTTCTAGTCATAAGCCTCATCTTTAAGCAATTGTAGTCATAATTCAGCATATAGGTTCAATCTCAATTATTACTAGTAATGATACATCATATATTCCTTATTCTAATTCAATTCATGTTCACATGCTTATATTCTTGAACAATTACTATACATATCATCAATTCTAGAAGATCACCTATGAACCTTCAATTTCACTTCACAAGGCATAAACCCACATTCATCAATTTCATCAATTAGACTAGGATTAACCATGGAAAACATATCATTTCATCATAATATCATAATTCACTACTAGTTCAATCATAAACAACCAATACCTACTCAATTGGTCTACATTCAACATAACCCACAACCTTGAAGAAACCCTAACAAAAATTGAGGATTTTCTTCATAAAATGGGGGAATTCTATGGGGGGATCAATGGATGGAAGAATCCATGGATGAATAAGCTAACATACCTTGAATACAAAGCCTTACAAAGCTTGCAACAATGGAGTCTTGTTAATGACCTAGGCTTCAAGCTCTATCTTCTTCTGCAAATCTTATAGAGTGAAATATTTGAGAGAAGAGTATTTTAGGAATTTGATTTGGGTCTTGGGGAAATAATGACTTAATTGGGTAGTTAAAGGGTTAAAATAGCCTATATATGTGTTTTAAGTCCATACAAAACGACCCTTCTTAATGGTAACTTGATTTTGGAATTTCCCAAAATAGCCTCACTTGGCAGCCTACTGTCCACGCTTCACGACAGGCACCACGGGTCGTGGTCCTCACCACTGACCGTGGTCCTTGGACCAGTATCTAGGCCACTTGGCTTGGCCTCTAAAAGTTCATGGCATGACCACGAGCCTTCCCACGGGTCGTGGTCTTCACCATTGACCGTGAAGTGGCCCATGGTCCATGTTCCAGTGGCTTTGCCCCAAGGACTTGCCACCCACAAGGCTAAGGCACCTTCACGGGCCTTCCCATGAGCCGTGGTCAAGACCACTGGCCGTGGTGGTGGCCATGAAGTTGGGGCAGTGCTTGCGAGGCCCCGGGCAGCCTTGGCCTTTGGCTTGGGCCTTCCTTTTCCTTGACACTTGCCCTTTGGCCTTGACTCTTGTAGCCCTCAACTAAACCTTAGATGGTCTACTAAACTACGGGGTGTAACAACAAGCGATGGACTAAATGTACCTCTCTGTCACATTTTTGGTTTTCTTTTTAAAAAAAGAAATGCAGAAAAGCGACGAACAAAACCACGTCTGTCACTTTTTCTGCATTTTTTTACAGAAGAAACTGACAGTTTATGTTGCCCACCTTCAAATTCAATTCAATTCTATATCAAATCTATTCAGCTCATTCAAGCAAAACGCATAATAAAAATGCTACACAAAATATAAAATAACAAAATTAATTAAACCTTAAAAAAATACATAAATCACAAATTAAACAGTTGTAAAGTCTTTCAAAATTTGTTCCAACATTCAAAAATGTTCATAAAATAAAGAGATGGAACTAAGGGGTGCAATCTATGAAATCCTTATCATCGTCCTCACTCTCATCGTCTTTGTCCTCGACAGGAGATGATGTAGCAGGTCGACGAGCGAGGTTCAACACTTGTTCTTTGATTTGCTGAACGGTCGCACTCATGCTTTCTTGTTCAATTAATTTTCTTCGCTAAGACTTTGTAAGTGCTCCTTTAAGTTTTGCTATTTGATGTAACATAGCAGCTATTTGAACACTGTCAAGTGTCTCGACTGTATGTGATGATCTAATACCTTCTAAGTTTGACTGAAGTCGTTGTTAATCATTCTGAGAGCCTCGACTATAGAATCTACCCTTGTGTGCCCCCTTATCACTTTTTCTGTCCAAATTTGAGTGGACATTTGAGGCATTATTTGGACTGAACTATCTAGATTATCATTCAGATTATACTCTCCCTGCATATTAAAATAAAAATTAGTATAAAAATATATACATACTATATATATTTATTATTCATATTCACTTTTCAGATTAAAAATAATTATAGTATAAATATATGAATAGTGAATACAAATTAGCCTCGAAAAGTGAATATGAATAGTGACTATATATATATAGTATTTATACATTTTGATGCTAATTTGTATTTTTAATATGTGAGGGATAGTATAATTAGTACATGAATGAGAATCTAGATAGTTCGGTCCAAATGATGCCTAAAATATCCACTCAAATTTGGACAAAAAAGGTGGTAGGAGGAACACAAGGGTAGAGTCTATGGTCGAGGCTCTCATAATGATTTACAATGACTTCAGTTAGGCTTAGAAGATATTGGGTCGTCTCATTAAGCCGAGACACTTGACGTGTTCAGATAGCTTCTATCTCTGATCAAATAGCAAAACTTACAGCAGCACTTGTAGAGTTTGAGGGAAGAAGTGTAGTTGAACAAGAAAGCATGAGTGCTATCGTTCTGCAAATCAAAGAACAAGTGCGAACATGGCTCGTCTACCAACTACATCATCTCCATCCAAGGACACCGACGACGAGAGTGAGGATGATGATGATGATTTCATAGATTGCACCCTTTAGCTTCCATCTCTTTAATTTATGAACCTTTTTGAATTATGAAACGAGTTTTGAAAAACTTTATAAGTCTTTAAATTGTGATTTATGTATTTTTGAATGTTTAATTAAGTTTGTTATTTTAAATTTTGTGTAGCATGTTTATTATGCATTTTGAAAATTATAAAAAATAAAATTCTAAAAATATGACGGACAACGTCGTATTATTCAATAAAATAATTTATTTTGAAAAAAAACAAAAAGTGACGCTGTCCGTTGCTTTTTTAGAAGTGTCGAGCCAAAAAGTGACGAACTTGACTACATCGCTCTTCCGTCGATTTTGACCCAAAAAGCAAAGCGGCGCAATCCATCGCTTTTGAACGTCGTTTTTCCTTGTTTGTTAGTTGTGAAACGATAATATACTGTTAGGATCACATGGTCAATCCAATATACACATATAAACAGTTCACTACCAGATATATTATTATAAGCAATACATTGTATAACAAGACATACCAACCTCACATAGATTATCAATCACATAACATCAAATACCAAATAGGAACCAACCAATGCATAAACATGCCCCCATATGATCATAATAAATATTGATCCTCTCATGGGACTCAAACCAAACCGTAATATCATAGCAGGTGTGGTATCCAAGTCAACCAATATTATTCCGTACCAATGTGGTACTCGAGTCAATCAACAATATCTCGTACTGCTATGGTACCCAATCCAACCAACAAGCACACCAATCATGCACAATCATAAAGTGCAACAATCATGCATATTCACCTATAACTATAATTGTCACGACCCGAGTCTACACCCTGGACGTGGCCAACACTCGAGAATCATTACTGGTTCCCAAGCGAACCCTCATCATGGCTGACTACAAGTGAAAGAATAACTCAAGCATACATAAGCATCAAATTGAAAGAAACGTTTAAAAATAGTTTACTGAATCTCAAAACTTTGCTGAATATATTGAGTATGAAACATAAGTTTTAAATAAAATATCTGAAACTGAAACTCTTTAAAACTCTCTATCTATGAAGCCTCTACTGTATAAAGATGAGTGTCGGGACAAGACTCACGACTACTCAAAATGCTACTAATACTAACAACTCATAAAATGGGAGTCCTCTGGAAGCAAGGAGGTCTCATTCATAAGCAGACGAGCGGATGAAGTGATCAACATACTCATGTTGAGGATCCTAATAACTTGTATATGCATCATTAAAAGATGCAGGTCAAATGACATCAGTACATTGAATGTACAAGTATGTAATATAGTTTAATAACAAATAACTGAAAGAAGTTACTGGAATAGATAACAATGTACTCAAGTTGAATGTAAATAAATAAATGAGTTAAATCATTTAAATCTTTAAAAAATACTTTCTCATCTCTTAACTCAACATAATAAGTGATATATAAAATACACTTTAACTCTATTGGGAGATTCTCTAACTGACAACCATCACTATGAGCTACATGATGATACATCGTCTCTCCCACGCTGTCAAAAGTGCTCTATACCTTGTCGGGGTATAGAATACCTCAACTAAGTGGATCCACTAAGCTATGTTTAAAAATAAATAAGGAATCATCTAAAAAGTATTACCATTTACCTATGTTGGCATACATGGTTTATGAGGACTTTGAGTTTTCTAAATTCGTCCCCATATCGGTGCTCAATACTACTCCAATAATATATACTCATGCTCATATGTTTAAAACATAACTCTTCCTATGGTTTGAAATAATTGCTCAAACTACCCTATTAAAAGAGGTAACTTCTCTTGAAATATATTTTGAACTCATAACTCATTTAAAAATCTCAGTTTCTCTTTTATCAATGTAAAAATTGATACCTCTAGAAATTCATAGTCCCCTTATACTCTAACTCAATTCATACTAGAAAACTCTTTCTAAAAAACATATCAAAATCATAATTTAATATGATCATTGATGATTCGGGAAGTTATACTGCATAAACATTGATTGTATATCTAGATACCATACTGCTCATACATTGATGGCATACTTGATTGTCATACTAATCATGTTTTAGAAACTCTTTTCTCAAAACTCAGTTTAAGAACTCAAGTGTTAGCTTTAAAAAACTTTTCAAGATTTATAACTCAAATCATAGGGTTCATGTGGAATTATGGACATGAACAACTCAACTCACAAATTTTAATGCATAAAATGTAGCAATTCAATAATTAGGAATAGAATTTAAAAAAGAAACATGAGCTCAAGAACTCAAATCATTATCTCAAGAATACTCAAATCTAGGGAAGGAATCTTATATTACTCTTTTACTAATCTGAAAGTAGATGTAGGGAGTGAGGAGGAACTAGTCTAACACTATGATAGCCTTACAGACTTGGAACAACAAGGTTCTTGAAAAATCTTGAAGAAAAACTTGATTAGAAGCCTTGAAACCCGAACTTGAAGGAGAAAATCAAGAAAACCTTTCTTGAGATTTCTTGAATTAGTTTCTTGAAACTCTATGGCCAAGAATTAAGATTCTCATTAATGATTCATAATTGTGTGAAGAAAATTGAGTTGTAAATAATGAAATTCTTGGAGAAGGACTTACTTGGAAGAAGAATCTTGAAAAAGATTGAAAGAATCTTGAATTGAAGTCTTCTACTTTGATTTTTCCTTAGGGTTTTGGCTTAGGGTTTGAGAGAGAAGTGAATGATAGATTAAGAGATGAAAATTTGATTGTTTTGGGTCATTAATCAGTCAAGAAATTCGTGTAGGATTTTCTTAGAGCTAAAAAGACAAAAACGACCCTTTTTAATGTTGTTCTGTCGGCTAATTCGTCACAACACTGTATCAGGTTACTAAATTGGTCATAATTGTTTACTCAAAACTTGGATTGACGCGAAATTGGTGGCGTTGGAAAGAGGATTCAAATACCTTTAATCTTTTAGGGTATGAGCCATGAAACTCTTTATATGCTAAGAGATATGGTCGTTTTAAGTTGACCTAAGTAAAATCTTATGTCAAAACTAAGGAAACTTTTAACTCAACTTTGTGCTATGAGTTTTTAGTGACCTGAATTGATATCCAAAATCATTCCCATACTAAATAATTTACCTTTACAAATATGACCAATTTAAGAACAACCCGGTGAGACCTTATATGCAAATAAAGAATAGTTCTGGCATTAGCTTAAAAAAATTCAGGTTGTTACAATAACAAAATCACTTGAACCCACAAGTTATAATCACCAATTCATTTCAGATGTATCCCCTAAGAAGAATTACATAAATGAAACTACAAAACAGTAGACATGTGTACACACATAATTAGAAACATACAACCATCACCTACCTCAAATCAAACTCATTGAAAACTCTAAATACTCTAAGATTTCCCCTTGCGAAGTGCCTTGAATTGTTCTTGGTTTAAAATAAACAATAAAACATTCAATCAATCACAAACGGCTTAATATTTTACCTGGATTACTAACAAATCCCAACTCCAACCAAAATGTGATCATCTTTTCCAACTTAGGGCTCCTTCCCACCATAAAGTCATGCCTAAAGCTCCCCCTGCCCCAAGGTTAACCACAAAATTTCTAAGGCTTAATTAATAAATAACAAGACCGGGGAGTCGAATTCTTACCTTTACCGGTGATTGTCATGGAAAAACTGATGTAGGCTGCCCAAAATCGTCCTTCTTTGTTTCAAGAACTCGACTGGCAGATAATAGGGGTTTGGGCAGTTTTCTAGATAAAATCTTAATTCCCTTGCTATAGCGACACCGGTCTCACTATAGCGATGCCACCATAGCGCCAACTTACATCAGTATGGTGATCTAGGTGTCTCTATAGTGGGAGGACATCAACTATAGCGAGAGAGATGGATGATATGCTGCTCAACATTCGAAACATGCCCTTCTTATAACACAACTCTTTTCCTTGACTTTTCGGCACATACTTTTCACGTAAAGTTCAATTTTGGGAGTTCTACTTACCCGAATTTAATTCCAAAAGTCCTTATGAATTCCTTAATGTCTTAGATACAAATAGACATCAGTCAAATCTTAATAAAAGACCTCATCCTTTTCCCGACACATAGTTTTAGCTTTTTTAGAAGAAAAACAATATAATATCATTGGACATATTTAGATAATTGGTCAATATTTATTGTTTATAAAATGTAGCTAATATGAGATTTTTATAATTATTTTTTAGTGTGAACAAAGTGAATTGATCAATAAAAATACACACGTTACGGTTCATATCACAACAAACTATTACGGTATGTTGACCAATTAACAATGCTCAAAATACAAATTTTTTATTGAAATATAACATATTAGAAAAACTCCAAAAATAATAATTAAATGTTGATTAAATGTTCAAATATTATTTTCCTTCTACACTAGTTAAAACTACATAACTGGTCATATTAATTGAATATTTATCCATTTTCAAAAATATTTTCTCTCTTCTCAATTTAATTATCTTTATAAACTCCTTGATATACCATCCCTCAAATCACATTACTTCTCAAATATCGTTCTTGATTATTTTTTAAATGTATTGTATTTCTTTTTTATCTTTCAAATAAAGATATTCTAATCTTCATCTTCATATATCCATGACTTATTTATATGAAATGATCACTTGTCGTTTATCATATGCCATCAATTGCAACAATTTATAGTGCTCAAATAGTGATATGTTGCCTTCAAAGAGTGATATTTAGCCACAATAAAATCCATCAAGATAATCCTTTTTTTTTTTTTGATAAATGAACTTCTTTAAAAAAATAATCTTATAACCCTTTTTAAAAATAGTTATTCAACCGATCCATGACCACCTTTATGAAAAATCCATTACTCATAAAGTAATCTTAGTTAGAAGGAAACATACAACACTGCTAATCGTTAAAATTGATGGCATATGAGAAACTAGGTCTTAACAAGTATTCATTTCATATGAACAATCTATGTATAGATAAAGATGGAGATTAGAAACTATCTGTATAAAACGATTCAACAGAAACAAAATCTATTGCAAGAGGAATACAAGAATAATAGTTCAAAAGAAATATGGTTTGAGAGATTAAATATCAAGGAGTATATAGATAATTAAATTGGGAAGAGAGAAAATATTATTGAAGATAAAAAAGATCACAATTAATCGAATCAGATATGTAGTGTTAGCTCTTTTAGAAGAAAAATAATATCATTGGCCATATTTGTGTCACGGTCCAACCCACCAGGTCGTGTAGGCACCTACTCTAACATCTATATAGGAGAACCCTTACCATCCAATTTTAAGAAGGGCAATGCGGAAATTCATAAAACATAATCTAACGTCCTGTTTAAATATGAAAATACCCTTAACTTGATTTAAAACAAGTCCTTTGTAAGGAACACCCTAACCACTTCCAACTCTATTAACCAACCTACTGATCCCCCTCAAGTTCTCATGCCACCATCTTGGTCCTCGACCCAATTCCCCTTATCTGATATGTCCTAAACACAAAACAACCATAGCCAATCCCAACATTTAAACTATACACCAGACCCTGATCATCAACCTAACCTAGTAACCACAACTTAGTAAAAGAAATAACCTACAATGAGAATCACAAGTATAGCATAGCTCAAACTCCCAATCCTCCATAAATAAATATGTCCCACATGATCACATACAAACTCATACCTAAGTCCAACTCACCTTTCAAGTAACCTGGACCACTCAAGGATCCCTAAGACACCATCTACAATATTTAACATGCAATCGACAATCCCAATATTTAATAACAAATATCGACCACTCATGGACCAACATGCATTGATCATATTATTAAAAGGTAAATCCGGTTCACTTATAGAACCAACAAATAAATTTTTGGTCCTGTCATGAAAGTCACACACAAAATGTTAGTGTACAGGAATAGTACTCGATCCAACTAGTGTTAGTATTCATATATACCAGGTGTGGTACCAACAAACCGTTAGTATTCTTGTATTGGTGTGGTACCCTATCCAACCAACAATCACAAACAACATGCACAATCACAACCACAATAAACAATAACACTTGAAACCAGAAGTAAAGTAAATAGGTTCTTTGCATGAGATTACCAACACTATGTCATTTTCACATTCTTTCTTATGTTTTTTCCAACATACATTACACAAGTGATACTATAAATAAGTAGACATGCATACATAC
>JAJOOS010008863.1:0-27456 GCA_029582725.1 Solanum chiquidenum
GGATTTCATGGAGAGATTAAAGAATGAAGAAGATCAAAAGGCTGTTGGTGTGGATCTAATTGAAAAGCTGACATTTATTTGTACATATGTCCAGCTTTCTTATTCCGATTTTGAGAAGTTTGAAGATATAATGACTAGAAAAAGACTAGAGGTTGAGAATCTGCTTCAACCAATTTTGGATGATGATGGCAAAGACGTCGGGTGTAGATATGTCCTTACTAGCCTCGTCGGTAATATGGATGACTGTATCAGCTTGTATCATCGTTCTAAATCAGATGCCACCATGATGGATAAGCAATTGGACTTACTCCTCTTTAATCTTTATCATCTATCCAAGCATCGTGCTGAAAAGATGTTTCCTCGAGTGACTCAATATGAGGTTCTTCAGAATGTATGTAGCAACATAAGAGATTTCCATGGGTTGATAGTGAATGGTTGCATTAAACATGAGATGGTTGAGAATGTCTTACCTCTGTTTCAACTGATGGCTGAGAGAGTAGGACATTTCCTTTGGGAGGATCAGACTGATGAAAATGCTCAACTCTCCAAGCGAGATGAGAATGGTAGAGACTCTCGACTCTTCAAGCTAGCACATCTACTCTTGAACATTGTTCTAACTGAACTGGAGGTTATGCACATATGTTATACAAATTTGAAAGCTTCAACTTCAGCAGAAATGGGACCCTTCATTAAGCAGTTCCTGGAAACTTCTCTGGACATTCTTCGGGAATAACTTATTCATCTACAAGAGCACATGATAGCTGTTATTACCCCTAGCACTTTAGGGGCTCGAAACATTCATGTCATGATTGAGTTCCTATTAATTGTTCTTTTTGATATGCCCAAGGACTTTATTCATCATTACAAATTATTTGATCTTTTGGCATTTGTTGGAGCACTTATCAGGGAGGTATCAACTCTTGTTCACGACTTAGAAGAGAAATTAAGGAATAAAGAGAGTACCGATGAGACAAATCGTGCAACCCTAAAGTTGCTGGAAAATATTGAACTCCTCAAGGAAGATCTCAAACATGTTTATCTGAAAGTACCGGATTCATCTCATTGTTGCTTCCCAATAAGTGATGGACCTCTCTTCATGCATCTGCTACAGAGACACTTAGATTATTTGCTGGATTCCAATGCTTATTCAATAGCTTTGATAAAGGAAGAAATTGGGCTGGTGAAACAAGACCTAGAATCAATAAGATATTTTTTCGTGAATATTGAGCAAGAATGGTATAAAGATATCTGGTCACGAGTTTTAAATGTGGCATATGAGGCAAAACATGTCATTGATTCAATTATTGTTCGAGATAATGGTCTCTTACATCTTATTTTCTCACTTCCCATTACCATAAATAAGATCAAGCTTATCAAAGAAGAGGTCTCCGATTTACATGAGAAGATTCCCAAGAACAGAGGTCTCGTTGTTGTAAAATCTCCCAAGAAACTAGTTGAAAGTGAGTCATCACCGGTTGGTAAAATAATTGTAGGTTTTAAGGAGGAGACAAATTGGTTAATGAAGAAGCTCACCAGTGGACCGGCAGATCTAGATGTCATTTCGATCACTGGTATGCCGGGTTCCGGTAAAACTACTTTGGCGTACAAATTATACAATAATAAATCAGTTTCTAGCCATTTTGACCTTTGTGCATGGTGCACGGTTGACCAAGGATATGACGAGAGGAAGTTGTTGGACAAAATTTTCAATCAAGTTAGTGACTCAGATTCAAAATTGAGTGAGAATATTGATGTTGCTGATAAGCTACGGAAACAACTATTAGGAAAGAGGTATCTTATTGTCTTAGATGACGTGTGGGATACTACTATATTGGATGAGTTAAGAAGATCTTTTCCAGAAGTAAAGAAAGGAAGCAGAATTTTATTGACGACTCGAGAAAAGAAAGTGGCTTCGCATGGAAAGCTCTACACTGATCCTCTTAACCTTCGATTGCTAAGATCAGAAGAAAGTTGGGAGTTATTAGAGAAAAGGGCGTTTGGAAACGAGAGTTGCCCTGATGAACTATTGGATGTTGGTAAAGAAATAGCCGAAAATTGTAAAGGTCTTCCTTTGGTGGTGGATCTGATTGCTGGAGTCATTGCTGGGAGGGAAAAGAAAAAGAGTGTGTGGCTTGAATTTCTAAATAATTTGCATTCCTTTATTTTGAAGAATGAAGTGGAAGTGATGAAAGTTATAGAAATAAGTTATGACCACTTACCTGATCACCTCAAGCCATGCTTGCTTTTCTTTGTAGGTTTGCCAAAGGACACTGCATTGACAATCTATGAGTTGAAAGTTATATTGGATGCTGGAGGATTTTTGGAAAAGACGGAAATGAAGAGTACGGAAGAAATGGTGAAGATTTATGTGGATAATTTAATTTCCAGTAGCTTGGTAATTTGTTTCAATGAGATAGGTGATGAACCAACTTGCCAAGTTCATGATCTTGTGCATGACTTTTGTTTAATAAAAGCAAGAAAGGAAAAGTATTTTGATTTGATAAGTTCAAGTGCTCTATCAGATTTGTTGTCAAGTCAAATTACCATTGATGATGATGAGGATCACTTTGGGCTTAATTTTGTTCTGTTCGGTTCAAATAAGAAAAGACATTCTGGTAAACAGCTCTATTCTTTGGCCATAAAAGGAGAAAAGCTGGACGACCATCTTTCTGATACATTTCACCTAAAACACTTGAGGCTTCTTAGAGTGTTAAACCTGAATCCCTCTTTTATTATGGTGAAAGATTCTTTGCTGAATGAAATATGCATGTTGAATCATTTGAGGTACTTAAGCATTGGGACAGAAGTGAAATCTCTGCCTTTGTCTTTCTCAAACCTCTGGAATCTAGAAATCTTGTGTGTGGATAATAAAGAATCAACCTTGATACTATTACCGAGAATTTGGGATCTTGTAAAGTTGCGACTGCTGGTCATGACTGCTTGTTCTTTCTTTGGTATGGATGCAGATGAATCAGTACTGATAGCAGAGGACACAAAGTTAGAGAACTTGACATTATTACATAAACTCGTGCTTTCCTATTGGAAAGATACAGAGGATATTTTCAAAAGGCTTCCCAATCTTAAAGTGCTTTCATTTGAACTCAAGGAATCATGGGATTATTCAACAGAGCAATTTTGGTTCCCGAAAGTGGATTGCCTAACTGAACTAGAAGAACTCTCTGTATTTTTTGAAAGTTCAAACACAAATGAAAGTGGGTGCTCTGCAGCCATAAATCGGCCATGGGATTTTCACTTCCCTTTGAGTTTGAAACGTTTGCAGCTGTGTGACTTTCCTCTGACATCCGATTCACTATCAACAATAGCGAGACTGCCCAACCTTGAAAAGTTGTTACTTTATCGTACAATCATCCATAGAGAAGAATGGAACATGGGGGAGGAAGACACCTTTGAGAATCTCAAATTTTTGAAGTTGTATCAAGTGACTCTTTCCAAGTGGGAGGTTGGAGAGGAATCCTTTCCTGCGCTTGAGAAATTAGAACTGGAGAGATGTCGTAAGCTTGAGGAGATTCCACCTAGTTTTGAGTATATTTGGTCACTCAAAATTATCAAACTTGTAGAGAGCCCTCAACTTAAAGATTCCGCAATGAAGATTAAGGAACATGCTGAAGATATGAGGGGAGGAGACGAGCTTCAAGTCGTTGGCCGGAAGAATATCCCGCTATTGAAGTGAACAGGTTCTTCTCCATTCTTTTGGAGTTCTGATTCTTCTACAATGTGTTTGATGAAAGTGTCAACTGAAACTAAGTAGAAATATCATTGTTTGAGAAATATACATGACCTTATATTATGTCTCGACAATATACATCTGCCCCTGAACTATATGGTTATAGGTTTTGCTTTCTTCTTTATCTTATAAACTACTCTTCTTCTCTTTTTTTGGGGATAATGTTTTGTAAGCGCCATTTGATCAATATATCGAAAATGACTTTTTATATGTCTGACTATATCTACAGAATTGTGAGATTTACCGCCTAGTTTTGGAGATATTTATTCATTAAGAATTAACAGAGTTGGATGAAGATATGACAGGAGAAGACAAGTTTCAGGTCCATGCATGTACGCTAAGAAAATATGTGAGTAGAGATGAATTTATTACTTCTTCCCTTTTTCTTCATTTTGTGTTCCAAGATTTGTTCTTTCAAGTTTTTTGCATATCATATGTTTACTGTTCAAGTTATTTGTTCTATATCTCAGTTTTTTCAAGATTTTGTAAATATTTCAAGATATACATTTGTGGCTAATTCTTTAGTGCTTCTGATATACAAATTTGACATTGTGGATTCACTTTTAACATAACAGATGGGGAAAAAAACTATGTTAGAATATAGTTATTGTTGCAGTTAACTGTACATGAGAAAATAACTGTTAAACAACAGAAGACACACTGGAGTAACGCCGATGCCTAAGCCAGTGTCTGCTTAGAAACCAAAATACATGTGTGTTGTTCTGATTAATTCGGTCGTTTACAATCTTCTTTGAGTCCCTACTTATGGTACCATTGCGATTATCATCCCTAATCAGAAACGGTTTTTGTTTGCGCGGATTTACCTAGTTGAACATAGCTCTAACCCATTCCGCTATCATGTTTTTATTTAATTTTGATTTCAGCAACCATCCTCCCTGATATGGCTCTTCCTGGAAGTGAGAACTTTGCTGCCCGACCAAGGAAATAAGGAGAAGATTGAAAGGGTTATGAATTCCATTGAGTTAGCCCTATTTGATCGAATCAGTCAGGCGGAAATTGACACCAATCTTGGAATATGTGTATAAGTGTGTTTGATGAAAGTCTCAACAGAACTATTTGTGAATATTATGTAAAATATAAGTAGATGAGCATGTGTTGTTTTGTGCTCTTTTTCTTCTTTCTCATTTTCAACATTTTTTAATCTACTTGAAAATCCCATTTCATTCGTTGTCTATCTCTTATAGTCCAATTATTATTACCAAGCTAGAATTAGTACATTTATGAATCAAATTACACTAGCAACTTATAATTTTCTATTACCCAAAACTTTCCTCTTTGGCATTTATCTTTAAAGGATTCATTGGGCGTTTATAATCTGGGTGAGTTTATAATTATTATTATTTTTTAAATAATAATAATAATGACGTGGCTGAATCATCATTCACCATGTGGACAAAATGATTTTACGAATCGAATGGATTTTTTGTTAATCCATAATGGCGGATAACTTTTTTCAAATTTTGTATATTTGAGTTTCTTTTCCCTTTAATATATGATGTAAATTTTAAAGTTAAATGATCAAAAAACACACCTGAATTGTCATTTTTTTAATTTCATTTTTCTACTTGAACTATCACCATTTATATACTAAAATATATTTCAAAACTGATTAGAGCAATGATCAATTGTTCTCTTTTCTTATCTGAACTAGTAATAATGATATAATCCCCCCACCCACCCACCTCCCCTCTTTATCTTTTCTCTATCTCTTTTCTTCCACACAAATTTTGTGTTTCAAACAATGAATACTTAATCCACACCTACTACAAATCTCGATTTAAATTACTACTTACCCTTGATAAGTTGTATTAGTTTGGTATTAACATCTGGTGTGGGTGAATTTTTACCTGGAGAGAGCGGAATGAATAGGAGTAAGAAATGGTGCAGTGTTGTTCCGGTTTGGTAAAAATTGAAACTTGCGATGTTTTGAAGACATAAACAGCAGTATCCAGATGGATTGTTTGTTATTATATCACTTTTGGTGTAAAGAGGAATTGTTATTTCACTGAAAAGGGAAAAAGAAGCAGAATAAATTTTGGTGGAATTGTATTTTTGCATATGGTTAATTACAAATTTAATATTGGTCCTTAAAATGTCTCTTCATGATTATTTCGAATGTTTGGAGTCCATCCAACTATGTTTATTACAACTGACTATAAATACAATATTGTTTCCTGATATGCATCAGGTCTTGAGAACTTGAAAGGATAAATACAATCATGGAAAAAGCAAAATATAATGAAATAGTAAGAGAGGAAGAGGAAGCAAACAACTCATCGGCATGTCATACAAAATATAATGAACCATTCCCTTTGTCATGATTCCATGATTCTATCTATCATGTATAGAATTTAAGGGTGTGGTGTCACGCCCCGAGCCTACACCCTGGCGGTGGCCGGCACTCGAAGACCATTGCTGGCCCCCAAGCGAACCCTTGGCCTGGCTTTCTTAACTCAGCGGAAATCTAACTCAACAGCATACCTCAATGCAATATAAGGTTATAAAACAACCCAACTGATAATAACTAGCCAACAAGGCAACTCGAGTCTCAAAATAGAATATTTACATATATACATGCATGAGAGACTCAAAACTAACTGACTGACTGTCTATGAAGCCTCTTAACAATACTGAGATAGATGTTGGGACAGACCCCACAACATCCTAATAAAACAAAACTAGAAACACAAAATAACCGAGTCCTCCGAAAGCAAGGAGGCTCACCACTGACTTTGGAGTGCTTAGCTGGATCAACGGCGTGCTGGATGCTGATCCTGGGTACCTGCGTCTGCATCATAATAAGAAGCAGGACAACTGGCATCAGTACATTAAATGTACGAGTATGTGAGCTGGAAAGCTAACTCACAACTTAAGCTTGAAAGGAATACAAGAGAACACTTACCTTGGCTCTGTTCAACTCATGAAAGACTGAACTATATATATAAAGCAATAAGACACATGCAATATATAAAGCTTGTAAAACTCTTAAAACATGACGTAAAATCATATTTATAATATCATGAAAATACCATGCTTCCTCTCAAGGTCTACTTGTGCAATGTATGAATGAAGTCCCATACCCTCATCCACACTAAGCAGAACCCTCGAGGAACCAAGCTCTTTCTACTGTGGGAGTTTCTCTAACCGACAAACCACCACTATGAAACTAAGTGTTGATAAAACGTTTTACCTCACGTTGCTCGAGGACCATCCTATACCTTGCCGTGATATAGGAAGCTAGTGATACAACGTTTTACCTCACGTTGCCCGAGGACCATCCTATACCTTGTCGTGATATAGGAAGCTAACTTTTCTAAGTGGATCCACTAGCTTAACTTTCGTGATCATCTAACAAGTATGACCCGAGAAATCCCATGTTGGCTACATGGTTCTCATGAAGAGTTGAGTTAATATGAACTCGCGTCCCTAATTCGGTGCTCGATACTACTCCCAAAATACTTTAGCTCATAAGTGTTTTAAACACAATTTTCTTTAGTTGAGATAATTACTCAAAATCTAGCCCAAAGGCTCTTTTGGAAAGTATAATTCCTTTCTTACTTAAATGTAAAAACATTTAAAAACTTCTTTGGGAATACTTAGTTCCCTAGTAGCTTTTGAGAAATGAACTCAACTTTAAGCTCTTTGCTTAGCTTGAAACTCTTGACTCTTTACTCTATACTTGACTTGCAACTTGAGCCTGAGAATGAAGTGAAAACGTTCAATAAAGACTCTTGAACAACTTTGAAAACTTGCTTGAACTAACTTCTTAACTTTGCTTGACTTGACTCTAACTTCTCTTTAACTTGATACTAACTCGCCTTGAATTGAATTATGGATTCAAGGTATATAATCACATGTTATGGATGAGTTCTTGACATTTAAACGCAACTTGAAGTGTTGGAAACAACTAGGAAACATAGGTACAATACCTAGGAACATGCATAAGGAAGTGTGAAGAGAATGGGGGAACTTGGCGTCCTTGGCGCTCTGCAAGGCGCAGAGCGCCAGCCCTAAAACTTCAGAGGGGGCCTGCTGGCTCTCTGAGAGGCGCGCCGCCCCAAGGGGAAAACTTCAGAATCCCTTTTGGGGCGCGCTGGCAGGCGTGACACGCCAATCCCTTGCCCAGAAAACTCGACTTTCTCCCCTTGTTTTGCCAACTCTAAACCACCCTTACTTCAAGGGTTTCAACCCCAAACACTAAGGGTCATAAGATCCATCAACATACCATAGATTCAGCTCAAAACACAACCAAAAACATGCCCAAAACAACAAGGGACTTCAACAACACCAACAACAACATCAACAACACAACCAACAACTTCAACAACAATACCAAATCCTTCTTTGGCAATAAAACGAGTTTGGAGGGTGGGGGAAAGAACCAACCCAACACTATGAACTCATATACCTCAATAGGGATCACCCCCGACGTTATCCACGATGGAAACTTGCTTGATCTCCTCTTCTTCTCCTCTTCTTCTCCTCTTCTCTCTCAAGACCTAACCCTCACTCTTCACTCTTTTAAAATGTGACAAAACTGATCTAAAATTCAGTCTAACACAACATATATCCAAAAAGAAATGGCTAGGGAAAAGACCAAAATGCCCTTAAAATTTCCGGACGGATTTCCCTGCCAAATGCCCAACTTCCAAAGGTCATAACTCACTCATACGAACTCGAAATCGAGCAAACTCAGTGGCGTTGGAAAGATCATTCCACGAGCTTCGCAAACATAACTGGAACTACACCTAACTCATCCTGGTCTAGGAGTTATGGCTGCTCAAAGTTGGCCAAAAATTCACTTTTTCCACACTTAGCCAATTTTCCAGATTTTCAAATTCTATCCAAAAATGATAAATTGCAATTTTTAAGCCTCTTCATCGTTATTTCAAATTGCCGGATGTTACACGTGGTATCCTAACTTTAATTCGCAGTAGAGTAATTTAACATCATGATGATATTTAATTAGCCAACTGTCTATTGCTTTGAAATTTTGATATGACATTTGGTCTTATGGCAGATGTCATTTTCTGCTCTTCGCAAGGATGTTGTCAATGTTCTAAATGTCATGGATAGGTTAAAGAATGAAAAAGCTCAAATAGCTGCTGACGTGGCCGATCAAATTGAAAATCTGAAATTTGTGCTAGCATTTATTTGAACGTACGTCCAACTTTCTTATTTCAATTTGGAGAAGTTTGAATATACAATGAATGCTGCAAAAAGAGAGGTTAAAGATCTGCTTCAATCAATTTTGGATGATGTTGACAAAAACATCGGGTGTAAATACCACTACATGAATCATACCCTTCCTAGCCTCGCCAATAATATGGATGATTGTATCCGCTCATGTCAGCGTTCTAAATCAAGTGGCATCATTACTGAGGAGCAGTTGAACTTCCTCCTTCTGAATCTCCATCATCTATCCAAGTTTCTTGCTGAAAAGGTTTATCCATATGAGATTCTTCAGAATGTGTGTGGCAACATGAGAGATTTCCATGGTGATAATTGCTTATGTTCCTAGATGTTTTGATTATCTCCTCACAAGTGCAGGGACCTGGTCCTCTGCAGAGTATGAATACTCGGCCAGTTGTCAAAGTGTTGTACAGCTGTAAAAGCTGTCTGCGTCAGAAAGTTGGTGAAGCTGCAGAGTACTTCACCAATCAAAAGCAAGGAGTTTGCTTGTAAGTGTCACGCCCCGAGCCTACACCCTGGGCGTGGCTGGCACTCGACAATCATTGCTGGCCTCAAGCGAACCCTTGGTCTGGCTTCTTAACTCAGCAGAAACTTAACTCAGCAGAATGACTCAATGCAATAAAAGGTTATAAAACCACCCAACTGATAAAATCTGGCCAAAAAGGCAACTCGAGTCTCAAAATAAAATATTTACATATATACATAGATGAGAGACTCAAACTAACTGACTAACTGTCTATGAAGCCTCTATAATACTGAGATAGATGTTGGGACAGACCCCACAACATCCTAATAAAACAAAACTAAGAGAACCAAATAACCGAGTCCTCCGGAATGCGAGGAGGCTCACCACTGACTCTAGAGTGCTCAGTTGGATCAACGGCGTGCTGGATGCTGATCCTGGGTACCTGCGTCTGCATCACAATAAGATGCAGGCCAACTGGCATCAGTACATGGAATGTACGAGTATGCAAGCTGGACCGCTAACAACAACTTAAGCTTGAAAGGAATACAAGAGAACACTTACCTTGGCTCTGTTCAACTCATGAAAGACTGAACTCAATATATAAAGCAATAAGACACATGCAATATATAAAGCTTGTAAAACTATTTAAAACATGACGTAAAAATCATATTTATAATATTATAAAAATACCATGCTTCCTCTCGAAGTCTACTTGTGTAATGCATGAATGAAGTCCCATACCCCCATCCATACTAAGCAGAACCCCTCGAGGAACCATGCAATTTTCTACTGTGGGAGTTTCTCTAACCGATAACCACCACTAGGAAACTGAGTGGTGATACAACGTTTTACCTCACGTTGCGCAAGGACCATCCTATACCTTGCCGTGATATAGGAAGCTAACTATGCTAAGTGGATCCACTAGCTAAACTTATGGATTCATCTAAAAAGTATGACCCGTTAACTCCCATGTTGGCTACATGGTTCTTATGGAGAGTTGAGTTAATATGAACTCGTGTCCCCAACTCGGTGCTCAAGATTACTCCCAAAAATACTTTAGCTCATAAGTGTTTTAAACACAACTTTCTTTAATTTGATATAATTAATCAAAGCTTAGCCCAAAGGCTCTTTTGGAAAACATAGTTCCTTTCTTACTCAAATGTAAATACATTTGTAAACTTCTTTGGGAATACTTAGTTCCCTAATAGCTTTTGAGAAATGAACTCAACTTTATACTCTTGACTTAACTTGAAACTTGAGACTCTTTACTTAACTTGAAACTCTATGTTTTGCTTGAAACTTGAGCCTTAACAAATGAAGTTAAAACATTCAATGAAGACTCTTGAAAAAACTTTAAAGACTTGTTATGACTTACTTCTTAACTTCTAAGCTTAAGTCTTAAAACAAGGTTTAAACATTTGTAAAAGACTTCTTAAAATATGGTTCATGTCGAATTATGGGCATGAACGACTCAATGCAAGGTTTCCAATAACCATAGATTGAACTCAATACTTAAGACTTAGGACATGGAGATATTACTCCTCTCATAAATACTCAACTTATGGAGTTCATGCGGAAATTTATGGGCATAAACGACTTGACTGGAAGGTGTACAAGCTACATGGAACTCATGTATACAACACTTCTCATTCTCTTACGCACTTGCTCAAGTCTTGAAACAAGTTACTAGAAATTGTAGAAGACTCCTCAAAAAGACTCAAAGGGATTTTCTTAGAATATTCGAAAGAATTCTCAAAACATAACTCTCAACTCTACCTTGAATTTTAATTATGAATTCAAGATTATGATCATGTTAGTAATGATTTTTAGGTATTTAGAAGTAGCTTAGAGTAGTTAGAATCGAAAAGGAGTGAAGGTGCACTTTAAATGAACTCAAACGGGGCAACCGACGACAAACTGGATGGGGCAGGCGACCCTGGCGCTATGGGTGGCGCGGGGCGTCAGCCCCTAAACTTCAGAGGTGATTTTGCGGCGCTCTGGCAGGCGCATCACGCCAGGCCCCCAACCCAAAAATTTCAGCAAGTTTATTTTCTCGTTTTCTCACCCTATTTCGCCTAAAATCGAATGGTTTCTTCCCCAATCACTTAGAATCATTAAAACCCTCAATTTACAATAGATTCAACTCAGAATTCCATCCGGAAACATGCACCAAACCAACAAGAAACTTCAACAACACAACCACAAACTTCAACCAACACAACCACAAACTTCAACAAGAACAACCACAAGAATTCAACAACACAACCAATCTTTTCTCGGAATTAAAAAGAGTTTGGCGTGTGGGGGAATGAGCCAACCCAACACTATGATCTCACATACCTTAATAGGGATCACCCCCGATGAAATCCACGACGATCTCCACGAATCTTGCTTCTTCTTCTCCTTTCTCCTCTTCTCTCATTTTCTCTCAAGAACCCTAACTCTTCACTTTTTAAAATGGGAAAAACTCATCAAAAAAATCAGTCTAACACATTTATATAACCAAAAGAATTGGTTAGGGAAAAGACCAAAATACCCTTACAATTTCCGGCTGACTTCCCTGTGCCAATCGCCCAACTTCCAAAGGGCATAACTCACTCATACGAACTCGGAATCGAGCAAACTCGACAGTGTTGGAAAGATCATTCCACGAGATTAGCAAATATAACTGGAAATACACCTAAATCATCCTGAGCTAGGAGTTATGACTGCTCAAAGTTGGCCAAAAACTCATTTTTCCCATACTTAACCAAATTTCCAGATTTTTAAATTCTTTTCAAAAATGACTATTTCAAGCTTCAAGCTTCTTCATAGTTGTTTCAAATTGTTGGATGTTACAGTACATTTGGTAATAACTCTTCATGGTATATATCAAAAACATACAACAATATTACTCATTCATTCAAAAGAGAGATATTTCAAGCTTCAAAACAGCAGGGACCTGATCGATTGCTTCAAGTGTTTCTTGTACCAGCTGTTACTTTGTTTGCTTGTAATTGTGCTTATATTGTAGGAATCGTTTCGCTTGTGATATAACCATTTCAAGTTTGTGTGAATTATTGTAAGAACTAGGTTAAGGGTAACTTAGTTTCTTACTCTAAAGTCTATATTAATCGGTTAGGATTAGTATAGTGGGGAGTGTTGTATCTGCTCTGGCTGAGCTAAGTGATAGGAGGTATTGCTTAGTGTGGAGATTAGGAGGCTAATCTCATTTTGTAAACTGGTTTTTACTTTTGCTTTGAGAAGATTAGTGAAAACAGTTTGAGAATATATGGACCATATATTCCTACAAAGGAGGTGAAGGATAGGGAGCTTACAACTACAGTTGTCAAAACCAAAAAAGAGTATAATGAAGCAGACAAGAAGAAGATTGAAAAGAACTACAAAGCTAAAAAGATATCGGTGTGTGGAATTGGAGCAGATGAATACAATAGGATCTTTGCGTGTGAGATTGCTAAGGAGATTTGGGACTGTCTTCAAACAGCCCATGAATGAACCCAGCGAGTAAAAGAGTCTAAAGTGGATATGCTCACCACTCAGTATGAGAACTTCAGTATGAAGGAAGGTGAAACTATCTTTGAGATGAACTCAAGATTCACTTCCATTATCAACGAGCTTAGATGTCTGGGTGAGCCTATTCCTGTTAGCAATCAAGTTCGCAAGACTCTCAAGGTGCTTCCAAAATCTTGGGAAAGCAAAGTGGATGCCATTACAGAAGCCAAGGATCTAATGACCCTTCTTATGGATGAGCTGATTGGAAATCTTCAGACATACGAGCTGAACAAGAAGCAAAGTATGACTGTGAAGAAAGGAAAGAAGGAGAAATCCATCGCCTTAAAGACATCTCAAAATGGTGTGATTGAGGAGGAGGATGAGATGTCTTATGTCACTAGGAGATTTCAAAAGATCATAAAAAAGCATGGGGGTTTCCAAAAGAAAGCTTTTACCAGCAGAACTGCTACTGCCAACGATCTTTGCCATAGATGTGGCAAGCCTGATCACTTCATGAGGGACTGCGCTAGTCAAAAACAGGAAACTCATGACATCACGCCTCACAAGAGGGACCTGGTCCCAGACCATGCTCGGAGGAAGGCTCATGCTGATCAAGTAGTAACAAAAGCCTTGGCTGTTTGGGGAAATGATTCAAGTGAATCAGAAAAAGATGCAGAAAGTCATGAAGATGATAAAAGCACTTTCAACTCTATTTTCTCCTTGATGGAAAAATCTGATGACGAAGATGATCCAGATGAGGTAATTATTTTTGACCTTAAGGATGATCTAGATTCTCTTCCTGTTAAAAATTTGAGGAAACTTGTTGCCCTGCTTATTGACTCTGTTGATGAACGAACCACCGAAAACTTAATGTTGAATGAAAAATTAAGTTTGTGTGAGGATGAGAATTCTTCTCTCATGTCTCAAGTTTTTGAAATGAGTGTAAGGATAGGTACTCTAGAAACCAGCAACATAACACTTGTGAAGAACCCTGGTACCTCAGTGGGTGGAAAGAGAAAGCTTAGCATTTTTGAGGAAGAATTGGAAGAAAAGCTTAAAACTTTGAGGCTAAGCTAGTTGCTTCTCTTGAAATAAATTCCAACTGAGGAAGGATCTGAGTAGGGTCAAGGAAGAGTTAAACCACTCTCTGAAGTGGACTGACTTCTCTAAGATACTCTCTAATTTGGCTAGTCAGAGTTTCAATGGGAATAAGGGGCTAGGGTGTAGACCAATAGAACCTCCGTATAACCCCCACAGCAAGTATGTGTCTGTATTTGACAATCTTTTGTGTACTCACTGTGGTCGAAATAGTCATCTGAAAGAAAACTGTGTGATTCTGAAAAAGGTAAAAGAAAGGCATAAGAAGTTTGTTAGATCTGAAAAAACTGTTAAAAAGGGACAAAAGGTACCTGGTCCCCGTCATCATTTCAGTAAGAACACTCTGCCCCCTTGGACAAGAAGGTTTCTTATTAAGCCTTTAGATAGATATTGGTAACTCCATCTTAAGTGGGTTCCTAAATCTAATAAGTAATTCGCATGCAAAAGAGAAGAACCAGTCAGTGTTGGTACATGGACAATGGATGCTCAAGGCACATGACTGGAGATACTTCAAACTTCCTCTCTTTAAAAGCACACCAGGGTGGTGGTGTGTCATTTGGTGGTGAAAAGAAGGGTTTTATTCTTGATATTGGCAGGATAGGGAGACTTGCTGATAATTTGAAAAAAAATGTACACTATGTAGAGTGTCTCAAATACAATCTCTTGAGGATATCTCAAATTTGTGACAAAGGAAATTAAGCCAAGTTCATGGCTAACAAATGTCTGGTCACCAATTGTATAACCAAAAGGATTGTTGTGTCTGCTACTAGAGTCAAGAATATGCATGTTGCAGATCTTGACCCTATTGAAGGAGATGATCTGTCTTATCTGAGTGCTCTAACCGATGATGCAGATCTGTGACACCGACAACTGGGTCATGTAAGTACTTCTTTGTTGAACAAACTATTTTCAGGGGACCTGGTCCGCGGACTGCCAAAGTAGAAGTTTTCCAGTTATAAAGTTTGTGATGCCTGTGCCAAAGGAAAACAAACTAAGTCATCATTCAAAGTCAAGAAGGGAGTCTGTACAACCCGACCTCTAGATCTGCTTCACATGAACTTGTGTGGACTTGTCAGAATCCAAAGCAGAGTAGGTAAGAAATATATTCTTGTCATTGTTGATTACTTCTCCAGGGTTACATGGAATATGTTCTTACGAACGAAGGATGAGACGGCTGGACTGATCACTTTTGCCAAAGCTATCCAACTGAAGGCGAATTGCAAAATTGCTAGCGTCAGATCTGATCATGGGCAGGCTATGAATTTTTGGGCAGAAGCTTTCAACTCAGCATGCTATGTCACAAATAGGTGCCTTATCAAGTCTATGATGAAGAAGACTCCTTACGAATTGCTGAATGACAGAAAGCCTTTAATTGCTCACCTTAAACCATTTGGGTGCAAATTTTTTGTATTAATTAATGGGAAGGATGACATGGGCAAGTTTGATACAAGGAGTGATAAAGAGGTGTTTATAGGTTACTCCTCCACCAGCAAGGCTTACAGGGTGTTCAAAAAAAGAACTCTATGTGTTGAAGAGATCATGCATGTGATTTTTGATGAGTCTGAGAAAATTGATGCTCATAAGGGAGACCATGAAATAGAGGAGCTGATCAAAGAAAAGGCAGACAAGGAAATCCAAAATCCTGGAAGCCAATAGGTTGCAGAAGAAAATGGTGCAGATCTCACAGGAGTACCTGGTCCCTCTGTCACTACCCAGGGGACTCCTTCTCAAAGTCCAGAAGATGATGATGCTGAATCTGTTGCTAATGCAGAAGAAGAGTCAAGCAGAAAGTCCAGATGGAAACACCAATCTTCTCATCCACTGGACAATCTCATTTCCCCACCACTTGACTCTGGAATTCAAACTAGATCCAGAACAAGAAATCTAGTGGCATATTCAGCTTTTATGTCATCCATTGAGCCAAAGAACATCAAAGAAGCCTTACAGGATGCATATTGGGTGACTTCAATGCAAGAAGAACTTCATCAGTTTGAGAGGAGCAAAGTTTGGCACCTGGTCCTCAGACCCCTCAACAGAACTGTCATTGGAACAAGATGGGTCTTTAGAAACAAACTTGATGAGACTTTTTGCTCATGTAGCCAGAATGAAAGCCATTAGAATCTTGATAGCATTTTCTGCTCACGTGAAATTCAAACTTTTTCAAATGGATGTCAAGAGTGCCTTCCTGAATGGAAATCTGAAAGAAGAAGTGTATGTCAAACAGCCCCCAGGCTTTGAAGATGCAGAATTGCCAAACCATGTACTTAAATTGGACAAGGCTCTATACGGGTTGAATCAAGCTCCTGAAGCTTGGTTTATGTGGATGATATTATTTTTTGGGCCACTACAGATTTATTGTGCAAAGAATTTGCTGATTTGATGAGTAGTGAATTTGAAATGAGCATGATGGGGGAGATCACTCTCTTCCTAGGCCTGCAAATCAAACAGTCCGTTCAGGGTACATCTATATGTCAAGAGAAATACATCAAGGAACTGCTTCGAAAGTTCAATCTGATTGAGGCAAAAGTTCTTGACACTCCTATAAGCACAAGTGTGAACCTTGACTTGGATGAAGATGGAGTTGAGGTAACTCAGACTATGTATAAGGGAATCATTGGGTCACTCTTGTATCTCACTGCCAGCAGACCAGACGTAGTCTTCAGTGTAGGGATGTGTGCAAGGTTTCAAGTTGCACCAAAGGAGTCGCATCTAAAAGTTGCTAAACGAATATTGAGATACCTAAAGGGAACTCAGGACCTGGTCCTCTTCTACCCAACAGGTGACTCACTTGATCTAATTGGTTTTTCAGATGCTGACTATGCAGGCTTTCTTGTAGATCGAAAGAGTACATCATGCATGGCACATTTTCTTGGATCTTCACTGATATCTTGGGGGACAAAGAAACATAATTCAGTTGCTTTGTCCACTGCTGAGGTGAAATATGTAGTTGCTGCTTCATGTTGTGCTCAACTGTTGTGGATCAAGCAGCAATTGGAGGATTTTGGTGTTCTCACTGATACAATTCCTTTAATGTGTGACAACACCAGTGCAATGAATATGGCCAAAAATCAAATGCAGCACAAGAGAACAAAGAACATAAATGTGAGGCATTATTTTCTAAGGGACAATGTTGAAAAGCAAAATGTGGTGATGAAGTTCTGCAAAATATAAGACCAGCTGGCTAATATCTTTACAAAGCCCTTGAGTAAAAAATGTTTCATTAAAAACAAGATGGGGCTGGGGATGCATAAGATTACCTGATTCCTTAACAAGTTTGCACAAAAATCTTCTATTTTGATTATGTTACGGAGGGTACGTATCTATACTTGTTTTAATGCTTGTCACTTAAGAATTCACTTCTGGTACCTTAATGTAGGTATACACTCATGGTGTGTTTAGCTGAAGGAAAGATCTAACCATACAGGCAGGGTCGCAAACTGAAAAGGGGACCTGGTCCTCATGAGGTTAGTATCACTTACACTACACTGCATGTATGTCAACATCACTGCCACGTGTCCCTTGCCCATTCATCGCGTTAGTTTCAGACGTCTTTTTGCCTTTAAACCAAAGGTCTCTACTGTTAGGGACCCGATGTCTTTTTGGTTTTTATATACTACTTTTCTTAGTGAATCAAATTACAAAATCTCTTCAAACAATTCTTGTTGAAATCCAATAATCCCCTCTCCCAAACTTTTCTCTCTTTCTCTCAAAATGCCTAGCTTTAATTCTTCTTCAAAGATCCCTATCTCCCAAGAAGTTGAAAACCCTAGTTCATTCAACTTCTCCTTTCCTACTCCAGAAGGCTGCAAAGAAATCTCCTGTGAAAAGGGAGAAAGTTAGAAAACATGTGGCTGAAAAATTAAAACCCGTAAAGAGACCAGGTCCTAGGGTGCAAAAACAAAGTGAAGAAAAGGAAATGACAAGGGAGGAGCGGATAACGGTAATGGAGAACAAATTTTTTTTGAATGTTAGAGTCTTTGACCCTGACATCCTAACCAAATTTGGCATGTCAAATCTTTTTTATGTTGTCTCCATTCAAGGTTGGAACCATCTCTTTGAACCACCACATGAACCTGAGGTGCGTGATTTTTTCTACAAAATGGAACTTCTGGAAGGTGGTGGAATCGCGACTACTGTCAGGAATGTTGAAACATGTCTAGATGAAGAAATATTGGGGATCATTTTTTTTAGGGTTCCTGTGGAAGGAATTCGAAAGAATAAAAATTGTAAACCATCCAGTGACTTCACAAAACTTACCACAAAATGTGGAGATGTCAAGAATGCAGGGTTACAGAAAAAGTTTCTCAAAGGGGAATATCAGTTGCTTTTTGAGTTCATCAACAAGGTGTTAGTGCCTAGAACTGAAAAGAGAACAGTGGCATCTGATGCTGATCTTTTTCGCATGGAGAAGCTTGATGAACTTAAAGAGATCAACCTCCCTGCCATTATGCTGGAACACATGCATAGGGTTATGACTTGAAATAGGCAAAACATGGGATTCCATATGGGTACTTGCTGAACCTTGTTTTCAATCATTTTGAGGTACCATTAGGAAATGGGGTACTTGGTACCACCAAGCAGATATTCATTGATGCTACCCTGCTGGAATGTGAGTGTGTTGAAGGAAAAGCTAGGGGCAGATCTCAAGTGGCAGATGTTCTGGAGCAGCATGCTGCTCTTTAACGGGAAATGACTGATCTCACTGGGATTCTGAATGACAAGGAGGCTGAAATCGCTAAACTGAAGTCTGAATTACAGAAGGCGGTTTCAAGGGGACCTGGTACCAGTGATGGAAATGAGCAGGTGTTGCAAGAGTTGAGGGATGAGAATACAATGTTGTTGAAGACAAATGCCTCACTTAGTGAGGAATTTAAGGCTCTCAACAGGCAGCTTATCAAGGCTCATGAGGATGCAAATGAGCGTCTGTCTCTGTTTATGCCCATCATCACTCCCCTTCCCCTTCCGTCCTAAAATTGTCTTGTTTCCTTAGTTTCCCTCTTTGTTCTTCAATCCTGATTAAAAATCTTGTGGCTTTGTGTTGTTTTGACTGACTACAGTTGTCAGTATTTGTGATCGAATGCTACTTATGTGTTGCCCTGTTCATGTGTGGTTTAATATTCTCTTTATGCTTTCATACGCATGTTCTGTGTGGCCCGTGGCCCTGAATTTTTAATTGCCTTGCATTTAACTTGAATATGTTTACTGCTTCACCTTTTCAATGATGTCAAAAGGGGGGAGTTTGTGTAAAGGTTGGTTGTGGAATTGGGGGCATTCAACTAAGGGGGAACATATACTAAGGGGGAACATACATTGTTACAATATTTGTTATGTATTTGAATGAATGTTTGTTCACTCACGTGAGGAGTTATGTAGGTTGTTTGTCATCATCAAAAAAGGGGAAATTGATAAGTGCTTAAGTTCCTAGATGTTTTGATGATCTCCTCACAAGTGCAGGGACCTAGTCCTCTGCAGAGTATGAGTACTCGATCAGTTGTCAAAGTGTTGTACAACTGTAAAAGCTGTCTGCGTCAAAAAGTTGGTGAAGCTGCAGAGTACTTCACCAATCAGAAGCAAGGAGGTTGCTTGTACGTTTGGTAATAACTCTTCATGGTATATATCAAACAACATACACCAATATTACTCATTCATTCAAAAGAGAGATATTTCAAGCTTCAAAACAGCAGGGACCTGATCGATTGCTTCAAGTGTTTCTGGTACCAGCTGTTACTTTGTTTGCTTGTAATCGTGCTTATATTGTAGGAATCGTTTCGCTTGTGATATAAACGTTTCAATTTTGTGTGAATCATTGTAAGAACTAGGTTAAGGGTAACTTAGTTTCTTACTCTAAAGTCTATATTAATCGGTTAGGATTAGTATAGTGGGGAGTGTTGTATCTGCTCTGGCTCAGCTAAGTGATAAGAGGTATTGCTTAGTGTGGAGATTAGCAGGCTAATCTCATTTTGTAAACTGGCTTTTACTTTTGCTTTGAGAGGATTAGTGAAAGCAGTTTGAAAAGTCCTGGTAGGCCAGGTCGTGGTTTTACTCCCTTGAGCAAGGAGGTTTCCACATAAAGTTGTTGTGCAATCTTTACTTTCAGCACCTTGTTTATTTTTTGTTATTGTAACTGTGTTGAGGACCTGGTCCCATCGAAATCGGTGGACGCATACATTCCAACACATGGGTTGATAGTGAATGGTTGCGTTGAGCAAGAAATTGTTGATTATGTCTTACCTCAGTTCAACCTATGGCTGAGAGAGTTGGACTCTTCCTTTGGGATGAAACAATTAGTAAAGACTCTCAAGTCTTCAAGCTAGCTCATTTGTTCTTGAAGATTTTTCCAACTGAACTGGACGTGATGCACATATGTTTTACAAATTTGAAAACATCAACTTCAGCAGAAGTTGAATGCTTCATTAAGAAGCTCCTGGAAACCTCTCCGGACATTCTTAGGGAATATCTGATTCATCTACAAGAGCACATGGTAAATGTTACTACCACCAGTATTTCAGGGGCTCGAAACATTCACATCATGATAGAGTTCCTATTAATTATTCTATCTGATATGCCCAAGGACTTTATTCATCATGACAAATTATTTGATCTGTTGGCTCATGTTGGAGCACTTACCAGGGAGGTATCAACTCCTGTTTGGGACTTAAAAGAGAAATCAAGGAATGAAGAGAGTGTCAATGAAACAAATCGTGCAACTCTAGACTTGTTGGAAAATATTATTTGGGCAGCAAAATAAGAAAATTGTGTCGAATAAAATAAAACGGAGGAAGTATTTTTTTTTATGACCATGGTGTCTGGGTCAACTTTCGCGCACTTCGACTAATTCCACGAGATAAATGTCACCTCCCACCAGCAACATATATTAGATAACTCTGTCTACCAATGATATAAGTTATAACCGATGGGAAGAATCATGTAGTGTTTTTGTCTCCGTTAGGATTTGAACCTGAGACCTTAGAGCTCTCAACTTCATTATCCGCTGAAACCAAGTTAAGATTCATGTGAATGTATTATGCCTAAAAAGAATGAATATAACTATTTGGAGTTTTTTGAATTTTGGAATATTCTGGTAAAATTTGGGCGGAGAATTGTAGCAGTTCATGTCAAATATCCAGAGTGTTCATACATTGAGATAAACAAATTTCTCCCCCCACAAACAACAAAAAGTAAATCAAATATATTCTGGAGGATAAATTGGCACCACCAACAGGTTCTTACACCTTTTTATACTGTTCTGAAATTGGTAATGTTAAAAGACGTCTACAATGTGTTTGATGAAAGTCCCGATTGAACTATTAAGTAGATCATATGATCCTTC
The DNA here is from genome assembly GCA_029582725.1 of Solanum chiquidenum. Lineage (NCBI taxonomy): Eukaryota > Viridiplantae > Streptophyta > Magnoliopsida > Solanales > Solanaceae > Solanum > Solanum chiquidenum. The sequence goes on from JAJOOS010008863.1 coordinate 21,346, forward strand.
CAACTCTTAGCAGACGAGGTTACTAAATTAACAAACAACCAATGCAGTTTAGAGGTATCTTATATTTACTTGGATCATTAATATCTTATTATAATATATAATCAAATTTTTTGTCTCACTAAATTCACTGAACCTTATGTGCTGTATTAATATAGCCACAAAATTAACTTTTGTATCATTTATCGGGTACCCCTGTCATATATTTAATCCTGCCCAGATATGTTTGCAAGCGAGATAATTGTCTTAAATTCACTGAACTATGTGTTAGTTACCCAGAAAGTATAATTCATCGGAAAGTCTAATATTTTAAATAAATTTTAAAACTCTTACTGCAATGAAAATACATTCCTTGAGAAATGGAAAATTTTAACCACCAAATTGTCGATAAACCCCACTAGATGCCTAGAGAAATCGAAAAAACCAACCGAATGGACTTACTATGCTTCAAGAACCAATGGAGCTGAAGGGACATAAGTACATAGGAATTATACGGTATGTAATATGGCAGAATGAAACATGAAACATAAGTAAAAGAGAAACAGGACGTCCAATAGAATCATAATCATAACGTAGGAGGGAATGCGAGTGACATATGAGTATAAAAGTGGCCATAATATGCTGGAAGAAAGAGAGGAAAAGGAAGCAAATGACTCGTCAGTATATAGATAACATATTGCATGGTAGAAATATGGCTTTGTAAATTTAATAGGACTAGGAGAATAACATTTGGTCTTTTGGCAGGTGTCATTTTCTGCTCTTCTCAAGGACGTTGCCAATGTTCTGGATTTCATGGAGAGATTAAAGAATGAAGAAGATCAAAAGGCTGTTGGTGTGGATCTAATTGAAAAGCTGACATTTATTTGTACATATGTCCAGCTTTATTATTCCGATTTTGAGAAGTTTGAAGATATAATGAATAGAAAAAGACTAGAGGTTGAGAATCTGCTTCAACCAATTTTGGATGATGATGGCAAAGACGTCGGGTGTAGATATGTCCTTACTAGCCTCGCCGGTAATATGGATGACTGTATCAGCTTGTATCATCGTTCTAAATCAGATGCCACCATGATGGATAAGCAATTGGACTTACTCCTCTTTAATCTCTATCATCTATCCAAGCATCGTGCTGAAAAGATGTTTCCTCGAGTGACTCAATATGAGGTTCTTCAGAATGTATGTGGCAACGTCAGAGATTTCCATGGGTTGATAGTGAATGGTTGCATTAAACATGATATGGTTGAGAATGTCTTACCTCTGTTTCAACTGATGGCTGAGAGAGTAGGACACTTCCTTTGGGAGGATCAGACTGATGAAAATGCTCAACTCTCCAAGCGAGATGAGAATGATAGAGACTCTCGACTCTTCAAGCTAGCACATCTACTCTTGAAGATTGTTCCAACTGAACTGGAGGTTATGCACATATGTTATACAAATTTGAAAGCTTCAACTTCAGCAGAAATTGTACGCTTCATAAAGCAGCTCCTGGAAACCTCTCCGGAAATTCTTCGCGAATATCTTATTCATCTACAGGAGCACATGGTAACTGTTATTACCCTTAGCACTTTAGGGGCTCGAAACATTCATGTCATGATGGAATTCCTATTGATTATTCTTTCTGATATGCCCAAGGACTTTATTCATCATGACAAACTTTTTGATCTCTTGGCTCGTGTTGGAGCACTTACCAGGGAGATATCAACTCTTGTTCGCGACTTAGAAGGGAAATTAAGGAATAAAGAGAGTACTGACAAAACAAATCGTGCAACCCTAAAGTTTCTGGCACATATTGAACTCCTCAAGGAAGATCTCAAACATGTTTATCTGAAAGTCCCGGATTCATCTCAATGTTGCTTTCCCATGAGTGATGGACCTCTCTTCATGCATCTGCTACAGAGACACTTAGATGATTTGCTGGATTCCAATGCTTATTCAATTGCTTTGATAAAGGAACAAATTGGGCTAGTGAAAGAAGACTTGGAATTCATAAGATCTTTTTTCGCGAATATTGAGCAAGGATTGTATAAAGATCTCTGGGCACGTGTTTTAGATGTGGCCTATGAGGCAAAAGATGTGATTGATTCTATTATTGTTCGAGATAATGGTCTCTTACATCTTATTTTCTCACTTCCCATTACCATAAAAAGGATCAAGCTTATCAAAGAAGAGGTCTCCGATTTACATGAGAAGATTCCCAAGAAGAGAGATCTTGTTGTTGTAAACTCTCCCAAGAAGCCAGTTCAAAGAAAGTCATTGACAATAGGTAAAATAATTGTAGGTTTTGAGGAGGAGACGAACTGGATAATGAGAAAGCTCGCCAGTGGACCGGTAGATCTAGATGTCATTTCGATTACTGGTATGCCGGGTTCTGGTAAAACCACTTTGGCGTACAAAGTATACAATGATAAGTCAGTTTCTAGTCATTTCGACCTTCGTGCATGGTGCACAGTTGACCAAGAATATGACGAGAAGAAGTTGTTGGATAAATTTTTCAATCAAGTTAGTGACTCTGATTCAACATTGAGTGAGAATATTGATGTTGCTGATAAGCTATGGAAACAACTGTTTGGAAAGAGGTATCTTATTGTCTTAGATGACGTGTGGGATACTACTACGTGGGATGAGCTAACAAGACCTTTTCCAGAAGTTAAGAAAGGAAGCAGAATTATATTGACAACTCGAGAAAAGGAAGTGGCTTTGCATGGAAAGCTCTACACTGCTCCTCTTAACCTTCGATTGCTAAGACCAGAAGAAAGTTGGGAGTTATTAGAGAAAAGGGCATTTGGAAACGAGAGTTGCCCTAATGAACTATTGGATGTTGGAAAAGAGATAGCCGAAAACTGTAAAGGGCTTCCGTTGGTGGTGGATCTGATTGTTGGAGTCATTGCTGGGAGGGAAAAGAAAAGGAGTGTGTGGCTTGAAGTTGTAAATAATTTGCATTCCTTTATTTTGAAGAATAAAGTGGAAGTGATGAAAGTTATAGAAATAAGTTATGACCACTTACCTGATCACCTGAAGCCATGCTTGCTTCATTTTTCAAGTAAGCCGAAGGACAGTGCAACGACAATCTATGAGTTGAAAGCTGTATGGATTGCTGAAGGGTTTGTGGAAAAGACGGAAATGAAGAGTATGGAAGAAGTGGTAAAGATTTATTTGGATGACTTAATTTCCAGTAGCTTGGTAATTCTTTTCAATGAGATAGGTGATGAACCAAGTTGCCAAGTTCATGATCTTGTGCATGACTTTTGTTTGATAAAAGCAAGAGAGGAAAAATTGTTTGAATGGTAAGTTCAAGTACACCATCTTCTTCTTCAGATTTGATGCCACGTATAGTGACCATTCATTATAAGAGCGAGTTTGATTCAAATAAAAAAAGGCATTCTGGTAAACACCTGTATTCTTTGACCATAGATGGAGACAAGCTGGCCACAGTGTTTCTGAAATATTTCATCTAAGACACTTGAGGCTTCTTAGGGCCTTGGAACTGCCCACTTTTTTCATGGTGAAAGATACTTTGCTGAATGAAATATGCATGTTGAATCATTTGAGGTTCTTATGCATTGGGACAGAAATTAAATCTCTGCCTTTATCTTTATCAAACCTCTGGAATCTAGAAATCCTGGCGGTGTATAATGAAGGATCAACCTTGGTACTATTACCGAGAATTTGGGATCTTGTAAAGTTGCGAGTGAAAACTATGAGTGCTTGTTCTTTCTTTGATGTGGATGCAGATGGATCAATACTGATAGCAGAGGACACAAAGTCAGAGAACTGGAGATGTTTACACAAACTCAGACTTCCCTATTCGAAAGATACAGAGCATATTTTCGAAAGGTTTCCCAATCTTCAATTGCTTCAATTTGATCTCAAGGAATCGTGGGATTATTCAACAGAGCAATATTGGTTCCCGAAATTGGATTGCCTAACTGAACTAGAAGAGCTTGAAGTAGGTTTTGTTAGATCAAACACAAATGACCCAAATCGGCCATGGGATTTTCACTTCCCTTCGAGTTTGAAAAAATTGTGGTTGTTTGACTTTCCTCTGACATCCGATTCACTATCAACAATAGCTAGACTGCCCAAACTTGAAGTGTTGTCCCTTTATCGTACAATTATCCATGGGGAAGAATGGAACATGGGGGAGGAAGACAACTTTGAGAATCTCAAATGTTTGAAGTTGCATCAAGTGACTCTTTCCAAGTGGGAGGTTGGAGAGGAATCCTTTCCCGCACTTGAGAAATTAAAACTGGAGGGATGTTCTGATCTTGAAGAGATTCCGCCTAGTTTTGGGGATATTTATTCATTGAAAATTATCACACTTGTAGAGAGTCCTCAACTTGAAGATTCCTCTATGAAGATTAAGGAATATGCTGAAGATATGAGGGGAGGAGAGGAGCTTCAAGTTGTTGGCCGGAATAATATCCCGTTATTTAAGTAGCTTTTGAGCATTATGGTTGAAAAGTAGATTGTACTTTGCTGGGTAGATTGCATATGATTAAGAAAATTCTGTTACAGTAGTTTTATGTGACTTTTCTGAGTTTCTTTTAGAAAACTTACAAGTTTTTAACAAAAATTATATGTTTTATAAATACACTGTGGATTTGCCTTTGGCTGTCCAACTTGGTCTGAAGTCTCATCTTATATGCTCAAAGCACTATCGTTCAACCTCAATCAAGGTACTGATTTAAAACGACATTTATCCTACTCTGTCACAAACCCAACGAACTTTCATCTCAAAAGCTAGGCCAGGAAGTGAAGAGGTTGTAGAGAGCTTATAAGCACTCATGACTTCCTCTACTCGAACATTCGACCAACTTAAATACCTTCTTCTAAACGTTCAACAAATAGGATTTCCAGCAAATCATCTAAGTGTCTCTGTAGTAGAACACTGAAATACCTTCTTCTAAAAATGGGATTTCCAGCACTCAAAATGAATGAAAGGTTCACATTAATCTTCAAAGAGAATTACAAAAATACATGACCAGAAGTACATTGACAGCACCATTTCAACAGAAGAACAAGTCACTAGAGAAAGTTAAACTGATACGTAATGATACAAAATAGGATACACAGTTGAACATCCCCACCCAAAAAAAAAAAATACAATAGTTGTCCTTACTGATATAGCACAACAACAAGAGTTTAAACTCATTATTTGTAATTAATTGCTGCGAAGTCGCTCAACAAAGGGTCAAATCACTTCACTGCCACCATAACTAGCACTGCAACTACACAAGGCTCAAGCAAGTAAACGCAGGTGAAAGATTAACATAGAACTTATACCTGAAGTCTTCCTAAGAAGAAGCCAGACCCATTGCTATATGGAGTCAATGCTGCATCTTCATCAATAATCCAAACAAAACCAGGAGTGTCAAACCTCCTTCCTGACACTGTCCTGTATATATAAAGGTTCTCAGCATAGCAACTTTCTGATCTCGTATCCGGATGACCCCTCTCATCTATAACTTCAACATTAAGCCCTGGCAACTTCTACATCATCATGGACAAAGCTCCGGAGTAAAAAATGAAAATGACTGGTGTAGTAACACCAATGATTCTGGTCACAGTGGATGGGGTTCACTAGTCAGATCCAAGCCTAGATCTGAAATTACTAACCATGATTGGACGGATGACCGAACTAAGGTCCAAGAATATGGATGGGGAAATACTGTTAGTTTTCAGAGAAAGAAAAACATAACAATCTGATTTTATTTTGTTATTGAACAAGTAGGAACATTAGTTTGATAAACCAACAAAGAAAAAATTTATGAAAGCAAAACTACTAACTTCATTATAAAACAGATATTTATAGAGTTTACAAGTAAACCAACTCCTAAGGATAAGATTAAAAAACTAACTAAGGACAAGATAGAAACTAATTAACTGCTAAACAGTAAATAACTACCCTACAATACAGAGAACTTGGACTGTTGCAGTTCTTATGCATATTTCTAACACTCCTCCTTGCTTTAAGAGCTGCAAACTCCAAGTTTTTGCCTGAGAAGTTGAAATTTACTGCCTGATAATGGTTTGGTGAAGATATCAGCCAGCTGCTCTTCAGTTTTGCAATAGAGCAGAATCACGTCACCATTATTTTGCACTTCCCTCAAGAAG